>WBMW01002124.1:165414-194955 GCA_013396635.1 Penelope pileata | reverse complement strand
AAAAAAAAAAAAAAATCTGGGGAAATTTTTATTTAGGATGTTTTTAATGGATGAAGTTCATAAAGCTCAGTCCAGTCACATTATTTTCTGATCCTTATAGGCATTCACCATAGTGCACTGGAAGCTCACATTTAGTTGGTTGTTTGTCGTGAGTCCTAAATCCTTTCCAGTTGAGCCAACCACAGTACAATGAACTTTAACTTGCAAAAGATCTTGATTATCTGTTGGGATCCGTAGAGGTGATCCATACATCTTCACTGACTGTCACAGAAATCTGATGGGTCTGTGCTGAGCATGAGGCTTCTGCACCTCATTCGTTACAGAGTACGACCCATGTGCTCTTTGGCAGTGCTTTATGATACAGTTTAAACTACCTGTGTAAGACAGTACTATTACTAACTTAAAATTTATTCTTTTTTGAAGGGTGAACTAAAGGATGAAGGTGACATTGACTATGAAAGAAAAAGTGATGTTTATAAAGATATTGTCACATTTTTAAGGGAAAGATCACCTAGATTTGTAGAAAATATGGCTAAGCAGGTAGGTATTTACTGATTCTAGGTGCATATCCTAGTTTGTCCAAATGTATATTGGTAAGAATTACATTATAAACCTGGATGTTTATGGTGTTTGTCGAAGTTAAATCTTTGATTAAATGCAGAATGTTCAAGTCTGAAATGCCTTTATTGTTTTACTTCATACTTTTTCAGTGTTTCAGCTAAATATATTCCTTTTGTGAATAGTTAGTTTATGGTGTTAAAAAACAGTTATTCTCTGTCAGAGAAGTAGTAAGTTTAAAAATATTTATTTACAGTCACTTTATTTATTATGTAACTTTTTTGGAGACATCTTCCCAGTGGTCTTAGGCACATTTTAAGAATATTAAATATTTCAAGTGTTTCATTTATTTGTTTTCTTTAATTTTACCATGTGATGTATCTCTGTTGGGAGAAGTTGCCTTTTCAAATTGTTGTCTAACTCACACTGAAGAGGCAGAGTGTATAGTCTCAGAAGTCCAGTTTTAAACATTTCTCTACAGCTGCAAGTTTCATCCTACTATATATGATACAATGTATGAGTTTCCCCCTCTGTCCTTTAAAATTTGCATCACAATAAGCTATGACTCAAGCAAAACTCAAAAGAGTTTATATGAAAGGCTTCAAGCAGGGTGTGCCACTGTATCTTGTGTGTTTGGACTGTCCTGCATTACATGCTTTCTACTTTATTTCTGTGTATGTTTTAGCATATATGTTATCTTTATGCAAGTTTTAGCAGAACCCGGTCCAATGGAGAAATGAAATAAAGGGAAGAACTGCTGTTGAATGTATATAAAAGCTTTCTAGGGGAAATAGGAAGCATAATATGAGCAAAGATAAAATGCTTATATTGAATGTGACACTTGGTATGTAGTGTTAAAACTAGCCTTCATAATACTTAATGTTATTAAAATTGTTTACATTTTAGAATTGTGAGTACAGGGTTTTTTTCCCAATTTTTTAAGGTTTTGAAGTGCATAATACACTATTTCAGTTATAGTTCTGTTGTGCAGCATTATGAGGTTTGATCCAGCATGTGAGGTCAGCTTCTTATTTTGCAAAAAAAAAAATTCTACTTCTCTTCTGGTGTTGTTCTTTATGGAGCACTGGAAATGTTAAAAGCAGGAAAATATGATATCCTTACAAAAAAGGTCAACTTTTTACAACAGTATTTTTCTGTGATCAAAACCACTTGAATTTTTATTTTCATCTTTTTTGTGACCCAAAAATAAATAATAACCTTTCTTTTTTTTTTTTTTTTACAAGAACTGTCTGATTTAAATTTTAGAGCTAAGAGTTTTGTGTCCAGCTCACACAGTTGCTATTGTTTCAGTCACTCCAAAATTCAAGTGTTTCTGGCATTCACTTAGAGCTCCAAACTGGCTAGAGTAAGGAGCATCATGTTTTGTTTATTACAACAGAATCACATTGTGCCACTGCAATTTTAGTTGTTTCATTATTCCTGTTAAAAAACACTTTTTTTTCAGACTTCTAGTGTGCTTATAACAGATTAATATCTTTGTGGTAAAATTCATTACAGGCTAAAACCTGTCAAAAGTTTTATTATGGTTATTTATATGCAATTTTAAATATTGTGAGGTGGAAGACGTTAACAGGGAAATTTTCATATTCTTAGGTGCTGATTTTGGGGAGTTTAGGGCTGATTTTTTTTGAGATACGGAAGTTTGACAGTTCTGAAAGAAATGAGCATTTCAAATTGCACACATAGATACAGTACCTTACAGTAACAGTAATGGAATTAAATTTATATATTGTTCTGTTCAAAAGTGCAATGAGTTCTAAAGTGTATTTTACTCATTGTGTACGCAAATATTTCTTTAATGTTTTACTTACATATTGGTTTACATTTTATATATGTGCCAATAGATGAATGTTTTAGATGTAGTTACAGTTTTAATCTATTCTGAAAGTGGTTTGGCTTAATGTGATGGTCATGAAATGTAAAGTAAGGTAACATTTTAATAACTTTTTACAGTTCTAATTCTTAATACTCATAAAGATGTTAAATATACTGTAGCTATCCAAGAAATGCTTAAATGTTAGATAAGACTAAACAAGTAGAATTTATCCTATTTTCCTTCAATTGTCATATAAATCAATTATTCTTTATTCCCTGATTGTGTAAAAAAGTTTGTACTGTATAGTATCAGTTATACCATATATGTCTTATCCTATTGCCTTGCTCATGAGCTGGTTTAGTACATTCTGCATTCTAAAATGAGAATTTAAACAAGTTAATCCTGTAGAGCAGCACTGTATTTATATTTTAAGGAAAATCAGCTCTTCTCTAGAACTCTAAAAAGGACAGAAAAACTATTTTCAGGGTTGCCTATATAAAATGAAATATGACTGGAAATAGTTTTGATTTATTTTCTGAGGAGAGGAGAGTTTCAAAAAGCTCATTACATACACATATATTGCAAAACCAATTAACTTTTATAGTACCTTCTTGGCTTTGTTTAAGTTAACGTTCAGAAGTGCTGTGTTGGTGTATACTGCTGAAGGAATTATACTTTTAAAAATGTGTTTAGCTAGTCTAGCTACAGCATCAGTTCCCTGACTATCATGTTAAATGGTCTTGTTTAGAGTATGTTTTTAGAATGGGAGAATTAGGGAGAGTTAATTTATGGTTAGACAGTTGGGTTAGCAAGCCAGGAACAGCCGATTCTCGTCAGAGACTAATCAAAGGCAGACTGGTCTGTAACAGTTTCCTTAAAACTGCCCTGAATCAGATACATAAAGGAATGTCTTCACCTATCTGGTAGTGACAGCTGCAATAATAATAAGTAATGATCATATACTATCTTTCCTGTAAAAATTGAATATGTTCCAATATAAAATAACAGTTGACAAAAGTCCTCTCTGTTCTGGGTATTTTTGATCAGCCATGGTACCAGACACAGACAGCTGAAGGATTGGTAGGTGCCACTCAGCTCTGTTTTTGCATATTACTTGTTCACCTTCATCTTGTCCTGAGAGACAGAAAATTAAAAAAACTGAAATGGAATGTATTTATAGTAGTTCTAAACTATATCAAATTAAATTACTTGGAACTGAAGTCAGCAGTTTATCCTAGCCTATTTTCACTTTTATGTTCAGTAAGTGTTTGTGGAAGTTTTTTTGTAAATGCTTTATGCAGGGAAATATTTTTTATATAAATAGTCAATTGAAAGCAGAATGACCAAGTTTTAAAACTTATTTCGAATTAGGTTCTATAAAAGTGCCTGTGTCACAAATTATTTAACATACTAGAAATTGAACAACACTCAATATTCTTGTCTATTCAAGAAGTTCCAAATATAGCTATTTCATTGAATTCAAAAACTTTTGCATGCAGTAAAAAAATTTGCATGCAGTAACAGCTATTTTTCAGATTAATAGAAAATTTCACTCTTTTAAAGGTAATCTTATTTTATGATTATAATTTAATTCTACATTCAATAGTCACATTTTTAAACCCTTCATCCTGAATTTTGCTTATAAGTTATTGTTTTAATGTCCATTATTTGTATAGCAGTATGACTGACTTGTTTCTTTTTTTATTAGGAATCTACATTTTCTGAAGAACCAACATATGAGGAAAATGATCAGCAAGTAGAAGTAGTTGCTAAGGTCTCTGGCCAATCCCAAAAGCCTTCTGATTGCACAGAAAAGAATGTATATGAGAAAGTGAAAAGTTCTGCTATAAAAAGCAGATCTACTGACAAGAAGAAATTTGAACCCTCTATGAAGTGGACGAATATTGGGCTTTCTTCTGCCCTCAGGTAAGTAGTTATCTTTATAATTGAATTTTCCGTAGATTTCTCTAACCTCTGCTAGTGATTGGACTGCCCATTACAGTTTCCATTATTATTTTAAGATAGGAACAAAAAAGCAAAGTTTACTACATGCAAATTTCTAAGGAAAGAGACCTGACTAGCAGAGGGATTTCTGACTGTTCTCTTCTGTCATGCAGCGAATTTGATGATGTTATGTCATTTCCACAGCAAGACAAAACAGGGAAGTGTCTTGCAATCATCAGCAGTACTTGGCCCTCCAGAACTGTCATATTGACATATCATAGAATCATAGAATCATAGAATGGTTCAGGTTGGAAGGGACCTTAGAGATCATCTTGTTCCAACCCTCCTGCCATGGGCAAGGACACCTCCCACTAGACCAGGTTGCCCAAAGCCCCATCCAGCCTGGCTTTGAATACTTCCAGGGAGGGGGCATCAACGACTTCTCTGGGCAACCTGTTCCAGTGTCTCACCACCCTCACAGTGAAGAATTTCTTCCTTATATCTAGTCTAAATCTACCCTCTTCCAGTTTATAACCATTACCCCTTGTCCTGTCATTATCTATCCTTGTAAAAAGCCCCTCCCCAGCTTTCCTGTAGGCCCCCTTCAGGTACTGGAAGGCTGCTATCAGGTCCCCCCGCAGCCTTCTCTTCTCCAGGCTGAAGAGTCCTAACTCTCTCAGCCTGTCCTCAAAGGGGAGGTGCTCCAGCCCTCTGATCATCCTCGTAGGGCAGGTGCTATTTTTGATGCAAAATGCCCTTTAATGGAAAAAAAAGAGTAGACAATGTAATGTCAACAGGGCTTTGTAAAGGAGGCAAAGGATGCAAAATCAGTATGACTGTTAATTATAATAACAATTTTTAATGTTTCCATACCAAGTTACTTTCCTAACTCTGCTTAGCAAGTCTTCACTGATGAGACTGTCTCAAAGTTTGTCACCCAAAAACAGAGTGTACTTGTATTGAATACTCTTAGCTTTCTCATCTGAAGTCAGAACCCTGTTTCTGATTTCATGTTTTCTGATTTAGTGTTAGTGGATGAAAAACAGTATCTGAAGAAAAGACTTTGATTGCCATCCTATAAAAATAAGAGGTCCATATCTTCTCAGGTCTGCCATTTTGACGGGTTACAGGAAACATTTTAAGAGATTTTGGTTGTAATCTACAGTCATTGGTTGCAAAAAAATGTGGTTTACAAGGAAAAAGAGCTTATATTCTTCTATGATTGTTGTTTGAGTGTAGAGGTAGTGAGATTGAGTCTAAGCATACTTTCATAAACAAATCATGACCATTCTTTTTTATTGGTATTACTGGGATACTTTGACACAAAAGGAAAGACACAAAAGAGCATTTTATTTTCACAACATTGTAAATTAGGGAACCAAAAAGCACTAGAGATATTGACCAGCTGGGACTGGGACTGTTCTTGGAATATATGAGGGAAGGAAGATACATTGTGTAAACCATGACCAAAGCTATGGAATGACTCAGGGTGAGGAACAACTATACACACTAGAACTGCTCTACTTGGAAAAAAGATGTCTGGAGGAAAATAAGAGGGAGATTTTAAAAGAATAATTAAGTAATGACTGAAGAGGGTGTCTGTTTTAATACAAGAACGCAGGACATAAAGCTAAGTGAGCCTCAATGAGACCAGAAGAGAGATATTTTTTTCACAAAACACTTGGCTAAGCTCCAAAGACTTTTTTATTTTACCACAGGATGGTAAAGGCCATTCATTTACTTGAGATAAAAAAAAAAAAAAAAAAAAAAAAAAAAAAAAAAAAAAAAAAACGGGAAAAAAAAAAAAAAAAAAAAAAAAAAAGGAACAAACTCGTGGAAAAAAAATCATCCAAAATTGTTACTGTTTTAGGATTGCACTTAGGATTTTCCTGAACCACAATTTGCTGAGGAATATTCTGGGGAAAAACAACGTATTCCTCTGTTGTTCTCCTACTATTCCCTAGTGAGCTGCTATTGGTCACGATTGGAGATGGTATCCTAGGATAGAGGGACTGGTGTTCTGGCTGCATATACTTCTTCAGTCTTGTATTACATACAGGTCAGCATAATAACAATTTTCTGATATTCCAATGTTTTCGTAATGCAAAATTAGTTACTGAAGACGCAGCATACTTTTTTTTAATGAAATCTATCGTGCAGGTTAATGAACGCATATATGCTGATATAACGTGTCCAACCATAGCTTTTGGTTATATTTTAGTGGCAAAGCTGCAAAAAAAGAACAACGGCGAAGTAGTACCAAAAAGACTGCATCTGGTATTTCTTCTGAATCTGTTAAAATTCAACCAGCTTTGAAATGGTATGACTTATTTTTTCTTCAGTTTTTTAATTTTTATTTTCTGTATCTACAGTATTTTTCACCATAGTTAGTGTTTAGTAATGATATTTACATCTTTCCAATGCTATTATTAGGCAGGGTTGTCATATCTACTTTAAGGTACTTGTTCGTATTACTTTGTAGCTGTTTAAAGTGAGTGATGGTCTTTATTTATTTCTAGTAAAATGTCAGAAAAGTTTGAAGAATTTAGTGAAAGTTCCTCAGAGACTGACGAAGACGAAGAACAGCCGGTACGCCACCAGGAAGGAGGCACTGATTTGCCATCAGAATACTGGGGAATTCAGAAACTTGCAAAATATTTAAAGGTAAGTTAGGAGTCTCGATGAAAAAAGAAAAAAAAAAGAAAAAAATCAGTCACTTTTTCACTTCTACATCTGAGAGCACCATATCAACTTCTAATTTTTTCCATCCTTTCCATCGTTTTTTTTTTCTTTTTAAATACAATAGCCCTGCCTTGTCACATGTTCAAATCCTGGAGCTGTTTGCTTTCCTATCACCCACCCTTTTCTCCTGCATTTTTTATCTGCTGTTTTTGGCTTATGTAGACCCTTAGATTAAGCCATCTGTTCAGTGTTATTTAAAACTTAAGATGGTATAATTTCTTCATTAATTATTAGATTTCTATTTTGCTTTTTGAAACTTTCCAAGATATTTCTTTATGTGGATAATAACTTTCAAGAGTTTTTATTAAAACTGAATACTTGCCTAAAGTCTTTCATCAACTATGATTAACGCATGACTGCAGTAGTTCTAACGTGGTCTTGTGTCTGGGTAGTTGCTGTTAGTGAGAAAATGTATGATAAACAGGCATCCTCTAAAACAAAAAAGGATTTTTACACAGACTTGTTGAAAATCTTTTGGAGCCTATAAATATAGATGCTTAGATTTCTGTGTACGTCTTAAAGCAAAACAAAACCCTCCACTCTTCTGGAAAACTCTAAAACTAATCATATTTTTCCCTCAGGAGTAATTCCTTTACAAGTTTGTACAGGAATTTAAGTAATGTAAGTTACTAATAAAAGCACTAGTTTATCTATTTTTTTCAGTACAGCTACAGAGCATACACATCTGACAGATAAAAATGATTATGCTGGCATTTGGTATAACAGAAATATTAGCGAGGAGTAACACAGCTTTGGCTTTCCAGTCCTTTAAACATTGTAGAAAATTACCTCAGTCTTTTAATGCACTCTCATTGCTTTTTCTCAGTTTGTGTATGTGGGGCTGTCCATTTCTCAGTTTGTATATGTGCTATTGTCCATAGCCAAAGAGGCGTGGAGATGGATGGATAACACAAGTGCCTACAATTCTTTATGCCTTATCATTTCTAGGTTGGTTCTTATCATTTCAGCTATGCTAAAATAACCCTTCCAAGTTTAAATTGAGCATGTAGCTTGTTCAGCTATGTCTAATGTTGAACATGCTACATACACAGTTGTGTGATACAGTTTTTTATTTGCATGTAATTACAATACAATTCGACTGTAGCTTGCTTCTGTCTGTTTTACAGCCACCTCTTTGTACTTTTCTGGGAGTTGAGAGAAATAACCATGTTATTTTTTAGTAAAAACCTGAGATCCTCCTGGAGAGAATACTTTAAATTCATTACTGTTGATGGACTCCAACAAACCTTTTCATTGGCCCATCCATGAACCACCCTCTTTACTGATAAGGCTCTTCTCTCCTGATAATGTATTTCTCAAACTCCCTCTCCTCTTCAGATCCTACATACAGACATGTTTGGATTTTAGCATTGGATATGATTCAGTACTAAAACATATTTGCATGAAACCATTTTGAATGAAGTATGAAAATGGCAAATAGGAAAATAAATTTTTCATGCTCCTCCATTTTAGAAAAGAGTATATTCTATTCAATGTGTCAACAAGCAAAATTATTTAATTTCTTATAACTAGAATTAAAAAGGAGAACACTTCTGGTCATATTGTGAGTACCTGGTAAGAAGTGTTTGTAATACAAAATTCCATGCGTTGTATGAAAAGCTTTTGTTTTCAGAATTCAAATATATACTTGTTCATATACTCATGCACAACCAAGTCTTCCAGTAGCTCTTTAAATTAGATACAAATTTAAAAAGTACTTGAAGATATACTTAGAATAGTTCTCTGTCAATTTTAGCTACATAAAGCAAAAAATCCCTGGTGTCAGATAAAGCTCAAAAGAGATGCCTCTGTGCCATACCACAGACAGTGGTTGAAATGCTTTATTGATGGAGTGCTACTTCAGCCTGCACATGGAATTAATTTTAATTCAAGTATAAGTACTGCACTTCTGGCCAGACTTACGAGATTTTTTGGCATTCTTGTTGTTCATGTAGGCAAATGTTCATGACACATGCAACATAAGAGAAAATAAATTTATGACTGCAATATTTAAGTATCTACAAGCATATTTATATGGAAGCACACAATTTGGAGGACTTGTGTGTTTTCAAAGGTTGAATACATTGTTTGCGCATCTTAAAAATCAAATGAAATGCCTTAAAATAATAGATGTTGGAGATACCAAATTAGAAAATACAGTAATTTGTAGGTGCAACTATTTATGGTTGTCTGCTACAGTAAACATGATTCACAGTTCAGCAAGACTCTATAACGTCAATTTGCAAATGTAAAACTTCCATAAAACCTGATAAATACCTTTTTTTTTTTTTTTCCCCACTGTCAGATTGCCGTCTTAAAGAGACAGTTGTTTCCTGTATAAAGCAAACTTGCCAGGTCCTGTGAATTGTACCTGCAGACAATGAGATGGACAAAAATTCTAGTACAGGGGAAATTCCCTTCTGACTTTTTGCCCTTCTCTGTTTCCCCTCCTTTCTGGGAAAGAGCAGCCATGTTGGAATTGCTCCACTGGGAAGCAGCTGCTTCTGTGGTCTGGCTCCTTGTCCTACCTTCAAGCTTCCCAGGGCTGTGGAGCAGAAGATAGAGCATGTGTGCTCTTGCTATGTATCCCCATTGGCTTAAGAATGGACCACAAGGGGAGATCAATGAGCTTGGTGATGGCATTGTGTTAGGCATCTTTTGGGGCTAGAGTAAGTAAAATTGGAATGAAGCACTGTTGATGTTTCTCCTGAGTGTATCTCCCTGTTACAGCTTCATTCATGTTTCATATAATTTATTAAAATAGTATTTCTAAAGTATTAGATTTCTGGAGAAGGACTACATTTTATATGTGAAAAAATTAAGGAATAGGGTAAAGGGGTCATATTTTGCAATGATCTTTTTGCTAGAAATGGGGATCACTGGGCAGCAGTGCAGTATCTTTGCAGCAGAGCTGGAGCTGTTCACTGGGAAAAGAAAAAACGAACAAAAAAAAAACACAAAAAAACAATAAGAACAACAACCAAGAAACCAAAGTAAACCAAAAACACCCCACAAAAAAAAAATAAAAATTGAGATGTTGAGAGGTGAATTGAAACTAGTGACCGTGCCAGGAATAACTCCAGTCTCCAGAATAAGTCTTTAATCCTTTAAGCCTTTGTACTGCCCAGTTTTGGTTCCCTGTAAGGGTGTGATTTATATGTACTGCTACGCCAGGGTGAACTCCAGATAGAGCTCTACAGGGCCATGGCAATTACAGAACTCTTTCTTCGATTTCTTACCTGGAAAGTCATTCTACTTTTGGCTATATGACAGGTTTCGCTGGTGTATCTCTGACAAGTCTCACACTTCATGCAAAATATCCACTAATTTTGTATGTGTTTTAAATTACTCTAGTCTATGCAAACTTATTCCCGGAAAAACGTAATTTCTTTGCACGTTCAGAATCATAGGTGAGCAAACCTGATATTTCTCCCCAGCTGTTTTCATCTTAAGCCAGGCCCAGGAGCTGAAGAAAGGCTGTGGTGTTGCACAGGAGCCAGGGAGAATGTACTTTGAGTGTGGCGTTGAACAACAGCTCCCAGGCGTGCATGTGCCCTGGTGCAGCATAGCAGTGGGTGGCTGAGAAGGAAGGAAATCTGTCGTATGTGTCACATGACTCAATGAAATCTCATTCACTGGACAATGAAAAGTTTGTAACAACTGCTAGATGTACTGAGTGTATTCAAGTCTGCTCCACAGCTACGTTCTGGCAGGACCTTTGGAGGAGTGCCATCTTAAAGCAATGTTTCTTACCTGGCTTGAGACTCATCTGTATTGGGCTTGGTTTTTGTAAGGATGGCAGACAGACCAGGAAGACAGAAATGGACAGGATTATTCCTTCTTATCTTTGCCCCTTCCCTTTTCTTTCTCTCCAAATCCATTTAAATGTCTTCATTTTTTTTTTTCCTAGACCACTGGCTCAAAGAATGAATGTCAAAGAGATCTAAGCTATGGGTCTAGTTCTTATAATGCATGTGTTGCAGTGAGTATTGGTTGGGCAAGAGCTACAGCCCATCATCCTCCTTGCAGTGTGAGCAGAGCTAAGACAGAAGGCTGTACTGTGGCTGGTGTACCACAGGCAGAATTTATTTCCTTTATTCAAAGAGCTCAAATTTATCAGTGAGAGAAATGCAGCAGTATGTTGGCTTGCAAGAAAGCATAGCAGTTCCCTGACTAAGACTTTTGTATGTGGAGGACACTAGCATTCTTGGGGAAGAAACGTACAGGTTAAGAATGCAGGTGAAACAGTGAAAATATGCAGGGAGGCTCTGCCAGGAGCTAAGATGAAGGGTTTGGAAAGAGAGGTTCACATAGATATTGTTGATAAACAGTGTGAGAGGGATTTCTTCCCAAGGAAAAGACAGAGAGACATCTGGAGATTGTAGTTTACAGGTTTGGGGCATGCCAAAGTGCAGGAAATACACGTGCACGTGAAACGTAGGAGGGTGGCCAAGGAAGGTTCAACATATTACAGAAACAGGGAACCTATTTCAGAACATTGGAGGACCAGAGTATTAAATGGCAGAAGTGAGTGTAAGAAGCGAGTGTGTTTGGGAGTTCTTTTGCGCTCTGTATGTGAAGTTTACAATACGACATTTCTCTGCTTGGAGAGGGAGAAGCTGCAACAATAACATATACACTCCTCTACTGTGCATTCGTAAAAAGTCTATCACAATTTGTCTATAAGCTGAGACTTGCTATATTTGAGGTCTGAGGTTTTAGTTATCTGAAACTTTCTCATAAAATTTAGTGACAGAAAAAATCCAGCCTTTCAAAATAACTGATTATTTTCTTTGTGCAAATGAAAGATTAGCTGAAAAGTGTTATGTAGCAATCTCAGCCATCCCACAGTTTAACAGGTCATGTATACAGCAACTCTTTTTTACAAACCAGTTATAAATTTATGGTGTTTGGGAAAACATTAATGTGTGATTATAATTTCTTTTCAAAATTCATGTGGAACAGAGGATAGACACAGTACTTTTTTTAACTTCATAATGGAGAAATATAGCTTTCTTAAATTACAATGGGTATTGGAAATGTTCCATATTATTTAGATTACACTTGTATAAAATTTTAAATCAGCTTCATAAAGTGTGCATGGATTAAGAAATCAATTGTATTTTAAGAGTAGCAGAAAAGTAATTCTGTTTTATTTCCAAATGCTGAACCTCAAAATAAACCTGAACATATTAGCCTAAGGAATAAAATGAGCTTGCAATACTAATACATTTGAAGTAAAACTAATTAAAAGTTATTTCAAATTTTGTAAGACAGCAAAAAATGGTGTTAGTGTCACGCTGTACCCTCTAAAATATTAGCTGCTGGTTTACTTATTTTACACATTGTAATACTGCTTAAATGTTTTCTGGTAGGATTAGAAAAGGTCTAAAATCTCTGGTGTTTTCAGATATCCCTGAATATCAAACTGCCTGGAGAACTGCAAATTCAATTTGTGAGGAACTAACTATCTTTCTTAATTTGGCTTCCATTTTCCCAGGAAGATTTAATCTTGGGGAGAACTTTACAAGTATAATTGGATAGCGGTATGATTAACATAGAAGGTAGGAATTTGGGTAGATATGTAAACAACTTAGAAATTATTTTGTGTGTAATATTATTAAAGGACTTTATCTGTAATCTTGAAGTCTGGCCCTAGATGTGTAATAGAAGCAAGTATGAGAATGTAACAGCAGTAGCAAAAATATCTAATCTGTGTAGGAAATACATTGCACGGTGTATTATTTTTTTCCACAATCTGGATAACAGAGTAACTGTCTTTTCTTTATAATATCACATTAGCAAGTCTTGCATTCAAGTATATTTTAACTACTAAATACTAAATAAGTGTATATGAGGATATATAAGATATTTTTGTATATAAAATAATTTTACCAGTGCATAATGCGTTTTTTCAGAACTGACAACTTTGCAGATAATTTAGATGACCTTATTACTAGAGTATGTAACACTAAACCTTTTATCTTCCTTTATGAAAGTATATGTTGGAGAAACATCGTAAAATCATAGAATAATCAAGTTTGGAAAAGACCACTAAGATCATTTAGTCCAACTGTCCACCTGCCACCAAGATTACCCACTGAACCATGTCCCCCAGTCCCACATCCAGATGTGCCTTGAACTCCTCTAGGGACAGTGACTTCACTACCTCCCTGGGCAGCCTATTCCAGTGCCTGACTTCTCTTGGAGAAGTTTTTCTGAACATCTACCTTCCCTGGCACAACTTCAGGCTATTCCCTCTAGTCTTATCACTAGTTACCTGGGAAAAGAGGCCAACGCCCACCTCACCACGATCTCCTTTCAGGTAAGTGTAGAGTGCAATAAGGTCTCCCCCAAGCCTTCTCTTTTCCAGACTAAACAATCCCAGTTCCCTCAGCTGCTCCTCGTAAGACTTGTGCTCCAGACACCCCATTAGCTTTGTTGCCCTCCTCTGGACACACTCCAGGGCCTCAATGTCTTTCTTGTAGTGAGGGGCCTAAACTGAACACAGTACTCAAGGTGCGGCCTCACCAGAGCTGAGTACAAGGGGACAATCACCTCTCTGGTCCTGCTGGCCACACTATTTCTGATGCAGGCCAGGATGCTGTTGGCCTTCTTGGCCACCTGGACATTCTGCCAGCTCATGTTTAGCCAAACATCAAGCAGCATCCCCAAGTCTTTTTCCTCAGCACAGCCTTCCAACCACTCTGCCCTAAGCCTAGAGCACTGCATGGGGTTGTTGTGACCAACCTGCACGACCCAGCACTTGATCATATTGAACCTCAGCCCAGCAATCCAGCCTGCCCAGATCTACCTGTAGGGCCTTCCTACCCTCAGGCAGATTGACACTTCCTTCCAGCTTGGTGTCCTCTGCAAACTTGCTGAGGGTGCACTCAATCCCCTCATCCAGGTCATCAATAAAGATATCAAACAGGGTGGGCACCAATACCGACTTCTGGGGAACACCACATGTGACCGATTGCCAGCTGGATTTAACTCCATTCACCACCACTCTGTAGGCCTCGCCCTCCAGCCAGTTATTGGCTAGCAAAGTGTGAACCTGTCCATGCCATGGGCCACCAGCTTCTCCAAGAGAATAGTGTGGGAGATGGTGTCAAAGTCTAGGTAGACTACGTCAACAGCCTTTCCATCATCCACCAGGCAGGTCACCTGGTCATAGAAGGAAATCAGGTTGGTCAAGCAGGACCTACCTTTCATGAACCCATGCTGGCTGTGCCTGATCCCCCAGTTGTTCTGCACATGCTGTGTGATCTTACTCAAGATGATCTGTTCCATAACCTTTCTTGGCACCGAGATCAGGCTGAGAGGCCTGTAGTTCCCTGGATCTTCTTTCTGACCCTTGTATGGGATTCCTGTATTGGATTATTCAACTGAATGTAAGGATCAAGATGAAAAATTAGTGTTGCTGTAGTTTGGCTACATGGTAGACTGATATTCTTCAGAAAATACCAAATATATGAGACATAATCATGTGCCACCTGCTAGTGTTTCTAGGCATGTATTTGGCTAACCTGTCAG
Organism: Penelope pileata; assembly: GCA_013396635.1. Classification (NCBI taxonomy): domain Eukaryota; kingdom Metazoa; phylum Chordata; class Aves; order Galliformes; family Cracidae; genus Penelope; species Penelope pileata. The sequence continues at coordinate 180,335 of WBMW01002124.1, read as the reverse complement.
CTTTGGCAAGTAATCTTTTTTATATGCTTCACTTCTCCACTGTACGTGAACCTCTTGTTCCCATCTTCTGGTATTGGCCAATATTTTCTTTTAAATTTCTGTTAAGAATGTGATTGCTGAAAAAAGAGTGGGATAAAAACATGGAAAAACTACATTTTCTAGTTAAGATATGTATTTTTTAACAATCTAGCCAGGGCTGGTCATGAAAAAGAAATCTTTTTTATGATAAATTTACTGGGTAGGAAATATTGGCAAATGGAGAACTCTCATATTATTATTATAATTGGCAACTCTAAAGAACTTGCATAGCTCTCTTCTCAAAATACTGTACAAACAATCATTCCTCATCACAAGAGACGCATAAAATATATAACTGCTGGTTGATTTTTGACCATAAACACCAACTCTGATGAATTTCTGTATGGCTGTTCTAAGGATCACTCATTGCTAAGTATTTTGTAGCTGATGAGATGAGAGGCAAGACAGAAATAAAGAGAAAAACAGGAAAAAACCCAGCGCTTCAGATGAAGTGACCAAAGGTAAAGAGAGGCTGTATCCTTTTTCTACTGTCAAGACATAAAAGATAATGCCTACACAGGGTTCATCTCATCTGTCTCTAAATGTGAACAGAGTAAGTGTAGCTGAGCTGGGAATTCAAGGCCACCTTTATTATGGTTGGAAAAAATACACGCTTTCAGGATGTGATTCATCTGGTACTTCAAGTATCTGATTCAGAGTGACATGTATTTTGTTTTCAGCTTTATTGTTGACCTGATCTGATTTAACAGGAATGTAGGATGGCTATAGATGACTCGATATTAATTGTCAGGAGCGTAGGATGGTTGTGGATTAGTGAGTTTAGTCAGATGACTCTCATCCTTACACTCATTTGTGCATTTGAAGTCTTCAGTCTACTAGTGTACTAGGAAGTAGTCTTTTGAAGGCTTACTCTTCTTCCATATTCGTTAGGTGATTGTAAATATGGAGGTTGGATGTTTTTTGGCCTTTTTGCCTCAAAGTAATTTTCCAAAGATCAGACATTTTTGTTAACAGACCTAGAAGCAATTTGGCAGTCCCTTATTAGGGAGAATCAACCAATACACACTTGCTAGATACCTGTGCTCTAGCTTTGGCCTAGCCAGCTTGAGGACTGTGCTTGAGCTTTGTTTACGTAGGCAGTATGCATGTAATCAGCATCTTATAGGTTTGTCTTGCTACTGATTTTTCAGAAGGAAGATTCAGTAGACCAAACCTAATGGCTTTACGCAGCTCTTTGCTTTCTCATCAGTGTACGCTGCATTGGTTTTGGAGTTCTTCCAGGAGTGGACTGCAAAGCATCTTCTCATATTTAGGATGATTCTTCTGACACCATTATGGTTAGCAGGGAGAGAAACTATAAGAATTCTGGAGAAAAGGAAAAGTAAATAAGCACCTGGAAGGATTTTGGAAGAATTAGCTGTCCAAACAAAGCAATATGTGGTGATTTTATGACACCTGGCTGAAATTGATGTTGAATGAGCAATAAGAAAGTACGAAAATCCAGTAATTTCTTCTCAGATGCACTCTTCCTTTAGATCACTAAAATACATATTTCATTTATTTGAGGAATTGTATGAATTAAAGTTATTGGCTTACTGTTCTATGAGAGACAGCACATTTGGTCTTTTTACCCAATAATCACTTTTAAGTTTATATCTTGGCCTTACTTCAGTCTATATTAGCCCAAGTGGCTGTTCTCATGTAGCCATGCTGACACATAATAGCTCTGAGAGCCACTGAGTACCTCTCAGAGACACTTTGAAGACCATTGAAGCATCACTGTTGGTTATGTTTGTCTCAAGAGCTTGTGAATCATGAGCATTGCTTATAACTTCATCCAGAGACTGAAGGTGGAAGGGAAGGAATGGAGGTGGATAAAGAATAATGGCTGGGGGAAGGAAGCGTATGTGAAAAATGTTTGCATGTAGCTGGGCTCAGATATTTAAGGGGAGAGCCTACTTGCAAGAGAACTGTATAGTACGGTAGCAGCTTTAGCTTGAATAAAGTTGATCCTAAATGTCATGAGATGACTCCCTTAAACTTAGTAAAAGGACTCTTTGCTGGCCTTGCAGAGGTTGTCAAGTCTGCAGTAAGCCTTGTTCAGAGTATGGAGTATCCAGATATTTGTTTAAAATCAATCATCTCGTGATGAAGTGTAACTGTGTAGTCAGCCTGCAAGAGCTGAAAGCTCTGTTTGTTTAGGCACTACTGGCCTATGGCAATACAGGGTATTGAGACTTACCAACAATACAGTTATCCTGTCAGCACTGATATCCTCTACATCTGAAGAAAACAGAAATGCTGCAGACTTGGATGTAGTGCACACATGCATTATATCCTATATTAGTGTCCTTGATGGTTCTCCAAGCTCTAGGTTATTACAGAAAGAACAGACTTTTTACATGCATAGTTACCATCCCTTTAGAGCAGGCAGCAAGATGGAATATGTAATATCTTCTCTAACCTCACAATTGAAGATGTCAAATTGTGAATGTTTCTGATGCTCATTAGAGAGGTCAAGTATGTGTGTGACATTGCATGCTGCTATTACAATTATTGTGGCAATGGAGTTCCCACCCCAAAATGATTTCTTACTTGATCATAGATGTTAGTGTGACCATTTCTAAAGGAATTTGTCAGACCTTTTGGCCACTGATGTGGGGAGGCAGAAAGCTTTGCATTTAAATACCAGAGAGCATTGAATGGAATGACTTTCCTGTTGTGTGTGACTTACCAAGTGTGTAAGTCTCAGCTCTCCAAAGCAACCTCTTCTGAAAGAGAGCAGAACAGTGACTGAGATTTGGTATGTCTTGATACAAACAAATGAACAAGCAACCCGCCTTTAGTTTGGCCTGAGGAAACATGTGGCCTATTACTTTCCAAAAACAAAGTCTTCTCATTAGGAGTGTTTATGTATGTCCATAGACTGCATCTGTGTTTGTGACAGTGGCAGCTGAAGGCAGTGTACTGCTGGTACCAAGACCAAGGAAGATGACTTCTCTTATAGAGGGTGGTGGAAGATGAAGTCGTGCAATGTACATGTGCTGAAAGGAACTGTTATGTTGGGTAGTGGAAGTTTTGGATAGTTGTTGAAACTGAATTCTTTGATGCTGGAGTGTCGTTGGAAGCCTATGGTTTGAGTTGGAGACAGTCTAAGACTTATTATGTAGGTACAGTTACTTCAAGCCCCTTTGTCAGATAAACTGAAGTCTGAACTCTGGTACGGCTACCAAAAGTACTACAGATGGCATGTGGTAACTAAAACCTAAACCAGAACTAAAACTCAGAATGACCTCAGTGCTTACACATTCTCCTGAGTGATGACATTTTGCAGTAGCAATAGTTTCTGATTGATCAATTAGATTAAATCTCAGATTAACATCTGTTGCAGTAATCTGATCTAGAAATCGTAATGGGACTGTGGGTTTCTTGCCCACAGTATAAGCTTTTTATTTTTCTCTCCAAATTTATCTAGGTTTGGAAAGACTGGTCCGTTGTCTCTACAAAATTGTCTACATGCACCTGGGGAACAAATACACTCCTAACTTGAAAATTTCAGAAATGAGAAGATAACCTTGCATTGTTAAGATGCTATATATTCCCTTGGCCATGTTTTCTGTGGCTTTCTTTTTCTTTTCTTTTTTTTTTTGTAAGCCTTTCACTTCTCTCCAACTCTCAGGTTTGAGAAATTCCTGAGAACAGCATTCTACTGTTCCTACTCCAATGAAGTAAATGTTCATGTGTTTGCACACAAACTGCATTGACTCTTCATCTCTGTAATCAAATCCAATTACTATGCATCAAAAAAGGAAAGCTAACAAAATGGATACATGTCTAGGGAGAGTTTTCAAGAAGGAATCACATTGCTTAACAAAAACTTCTGGTTCACTCAGGAAATAATAGATTTGTTCTTTTGTTTCAATAGTCACTTCAGTTTCATAAAGTATCATGACAATTTTAAGTCACTATGCCTGGGTCCTAACATCTGTCACTTCTGTGTGACATAAGGGCAAGGGTAAAGGAATTAGTCTGCAACTCAAATCGTGCAACTTCTGTACAGTAAAATTTGTAGTTCAATCTAAATGCTTGGATTTTGCAATTTTGTGATGCCTGTTATTTTCCACTGGCTTTAGCTATACTAATCTGCATGGTTTATGCGCTGCCAGGCTGTAGCCCAAGAACTCTAGAAGATTCAGGAAGTGGGGCAGGGAATTATTCCATAATTCAGTTATACTTGTCCATAACTCATCTCTAACAAGTTGCAGCTTGTATGTTTTATAAACTAAAATGAAAAATTGGAACTACTATTTTAACCAAAACAAAACTTGGGAGTGTTTAGAGGTTCACTAACATAGAAAAATTGCCTTGCTGAAGCGTATTATGCATACTGTACTGCAAAACTCAGTCTTTCATTAAGCTTTAGCAAAATGTATTTAAAATTTCCAGCAATAATTACAAAATGATTTGAGATTTGAGAGAGTCAAGTTCAACACAAAATCAAAATTTGGAAAGGTGTAAATGGAGAATTCTGTTTTATACTTTACCACTTATTTTTGCATTCTTGTTTTAAAAGTAGCAATTTGGGCTGGGATTCCACTCTTGGAATGTTTTTGTTCTATGAGTTCCTTTTCTGGTTACATTCAGTCATATTCACTCTAAATCAACGTACAAGCTGAATAAATCAATACAAAAGTACACCTCTAAGTAGGTACCATTTTATAGAGATGTTTGTGAGCCAAAAGTTGTATATTTTTCATTTTACTCAATCTTTCTTTCTCTCAGGAAACTGAAATGTACTGCAACTTCATTGTAATACTATTATTTTTCCATGCATATACATACATTTTCCTATGAATTGGGCAACATGTTTGGAATCGGTTTCGTTATAGTCTTGTTAGTACTTTTGTTGTTTGTACTCCTATAATGCCTTTAGATTTCAGTTGGAAGTGAGGAGCAGAGTTGCTGGGAGAAGGCACCTGGCGGTAACAGTTCTGTCAAAGGACTCAGAAGGATTACTGGTATCCTGAGTCTAGCTATGGTGCCTTTCTCATAAAACTATTTTCTTTAGCGTCAGTTGTGACAATTCTTAACTCTGAGATAGGTCCTATAGAAATCCTATAGGAGGATTTATGTAAAGCCCTATTATATCAATCAGAGTGGCGCAACTGTGCCGCACAGAATGTTGGAGGGTTCAAACTAAAGGCAAAGAACATTGCATGCCGTAATATGGACTGTACCAGATGAATATAATTGGGTTAGATGTTCCATGGGTCTCCTGTACAGCTCCTTTACAGTCTCAGCAATCTGAACAGCTAATGGTTCCCACTGCTGGTAGAACATCTGCAAAAAATTTACCGATATTTAGCCTTTCCAGAGATTACTCTTGAGGAAATTTTATATCTTTCTTCTTCAGCCTTACTGAACTGAGATCATAGTTTCAAAATTTAAAGTTGTATATTGACTAGAAAGGGTTTTACGTAGAATAGAATATGTAACAATGAAATCTTAAGTCTGTATACTTTGTTATCTATTATCTCATTATAATGGAGAGAATTGTCTAAAATAAGACAATGAAGTATCTTGTCAAACATTTTATATTCATAAAATGTCATGGTAATAAAAGTTCATGAAAAATAAATAATAAAAAATAGGCCTAGGAAGAATTTTTTTCCTTCTGCTTGCTAACAAAAAAGGATTAATTCTTTGTATGTCAATTTTTGTGTCTTGACAAATATTTCTGTAACTTTTCTTTCCTGCAATGGAGATTTCATGACTACGAGAAACAATATATTCCAAAATTCAAATATTCTTAACATTAATTCTTATTTTCTAATACCTAGCATAAACCATGCCAGATACCATTTAACCCCACCATCTCCTTTCTTATCCACAATGGACACGGAGAACATATGATTGCCTTTGCAGCTGTTCTTCATGTATCTTTCTGCCACTACTGTTGTTGAAGAGCCACCAGAACTTTAGATCTTTGAGCAGTGTTTTGGGGACGTGCTGTATTGAATGCACTTCTGCCAGAAAGTGTCAGAAGATACTTGAATACTTTCAAAGGAGTGCCCAGCATTCTCTGAGATCCTAAGGTACAGTTTCTGAAGACCTGAAGGTTTTTAAATGGAGAAAAATAGGACACTAAACAAGCCAGTGAAAAGGGGGGCCTGGATGCAGTTCATGCATCTTGCATAAACTTGCATCTTGCTGTGCAGTCAGCATGGACAAACGGATGCATTCAGTCATAGTTGGGGAAACATCACCTAATAAAGTTGTTTCTAATATTGATCTGACTAAACCAAGCATTGCTCAATATTTTTTTTTAAGAGTTTTGAATGTAAACATGAAGATGCTTTTGAAAATAGAAAAAGGCAAAGAATGTGGAATAACAGGACAGACTCTGAAATGTAGATCTGAATTTCTTGGCAGGATGTCTCCACTCAAATCAAATGCATTTCATGATGCCCAGGCTTGAAGTTAAGTAGATGGGCACTCAGAATTCAGAATACTGTACAGTGAGGGGCTATCTTCAGAAAACCTTTTGAAGAATGAAAGGATAATTCAGCAAATTTTGCACAACACCTCTGTAGCTTTCACCATTCCTGACATGGCCTTTTAAACTGGGGAAAGAATATAAAGATAGGCTCCACACCCTGTCCTTCTGTAATGGGAAACTATATGGGGAAGGTCACAGTCTTTCCTAATCTTCCTGCCAACATAGGAAGCGAGAATGGATACCAAATGAGTTTACAATGTAATCATTGTCTAATACAGCTGCTTTTGTATATGTACATTAAATGTTTTAAGTAGATTAATCTATGCTCAGTTCAACACTAAAAATAAAAGCAAAAGAAACAAGCTTTGCTGCACGTCCTAGTTTAATTTTATATAGCTAACTTTATAGTTCTGGAATTCTCACAGAATCATAGAATGGTTCAGGTTGGAAGGGACCTTAGAGATCATCTTGTTCCAACCCCCCTGCTATGAGCAAGGACACCTCCCACTAGACCAGGTTGCCCAAAGCCTGGCCTTGAATACTTCCAGGGAGGGGACATTCTCAGCTGTGAGCTCTGAATATCAGGATAGACTCATTACATACATTTCACGAAAGATGTTTTACTGATAGAGTAGCATTGATGCCATTTTATTTTCATTTAATTTGTGGATATATATGTTATACCACCATATAAGAAGACAGTTTTTAAACTAAATCTGTGCTTAATTTGAAGCTTTAAAATAATTACTGATCTGCCTGTAGAGTTTATTTTGTATTCAGCATATCAGATTTCAAATGGTGTAGCAACATGATGCAGATTTTGTCAACTTAATGGGAAGGTAACTATTTCCATGCATGTTAAAATTTATGTTGTAAGTACTGTAAGACCTACTGAAATGATAACTTCAAGAAAGAAAAAGTAATTTTTGAAACCATAATTTCTCATTTCATAGAACTGATGCTTCAGAGCATATGACAACTATTTTATTGTGGTTTTACTTTAAAAATGTAAGTTGTGTGTCTTCAGCATCAATTTTGAAGCTGAAAAAATTAAATGCCTATATATATTTCATATATAGTTCTACTTTAATATAGGAAAAAATTGTTTAATTTTTTAAAATTTGGTCTATATTAAATACCTCATGCCAACTATTATATGTGTAAGTTAAGTGAAAAATGGATTACTATGTTGCATGCAAATGTACTTTCCCTACATGAGAAGCAATTCTCGAAAGAAGAGGCATTATAGGTTAGCAATATATTTCTTAATTTATGTAAAATACTAAAAAGGCATTTTCTCTTTAAACACATTCTGCAAATTATAATTCGAAACTAAGTAAATCTCAAAGCGTAAACTATATGAAAAGACCATAAACTTTACAAAAGGATAACTGTTAGTTCTTTTGAGCTACAGAATATCCTGTGTAGTTTTGCTGTCATATTTGATGGATTTTAAAAAAAAATCATTTAAACCTTGATATGTGGACAAATTGATTTCTTCAGGAAAACATTTGAGAAATTGCTACAATATTTTATACTGTAGGACATATTGTACAAGATAGATCTAAATATGTTCTTAAAGCTAGACACAAGTTTCATTTTCTTCTGAAGTCAAAATTATGGCAACAATTTGAAAAGATAACATGCAAAATTGTAGGAATTTTTCTTTAGGACAATATACGTTATTGATGTTAAAAAAATACCTTTACATTTAAACAATTTGTTATGGAAAAAATCTGTGGATATCTATACTTACAAGAAATTTAAGTAAAAATTTACTGTGAAGTGCCATCCACATATACTTCATTGATTAACAGAAATGTTTTGTCTGATATAACTTACTGATCTGAAACTTTATGAAGAATTTTTCTCACATCAATTTTGTATTTTCTCACTTGTGACTCTCTTCTACCTTTTATGGTATCTGTTGAAGAGAATGATAAGTTTAAATACTTTTTTTTATAGTGTATTTGTCATACTGTTTCTGTTTACATTTTAGAGATATGCAAAATGTCAATGTTTTTGTTAGATCTACTTGTTTCACATTAGCAAACTTTACTCATCTTTAAAATATTCCATATTTCAATATATTGGGCACAGATTAGCAAATTATTTTCCTCTGGAAAGTGTTGCCTCCAAGTCCTTGACAGTTTCAGAGGTGTCATTTAAAGGAGATGAGCTTGGTTGGCACAGTTCAGATCTGGATGTGAGCCAAGGCTTCCCTGGAATTCAAAGGCATGTGGGAGGTGGAGACAGCAGTTTGATTTACTATGTGCACTAAGTTGTAGCTTCCTCACAAGCACGAGTTGGCATTGTTTGTGCACTACAGCTTCTATTGCAGCTCCGAGGTAGCTCAACCCTCCTAATTTCTGTGCAGCTGATTTGATAAGTGCTATATCTGTATTATGGGTTCAAAAGGATCCATTGTTATCATATGGTTTAACTTTATGCCTACCACAGGATATATTCTTTCATCTTTTTCTTAGTCGAGTATCTGTGACTGAAATAGAGCCTATCTTTTAGAAAAACATCCAGTCTTGACTGAAAAAATTTCCACTGCTGGAAAACTTAACATCACTCAAAGTAATTTCTTCCAGAAGATAATTAATGACACAGTGAAAAACTTGCACTTTACTCCTCATGTAAATTTGAGTACCTTTAACTTCAAATCATCGCACATCACGCTAGATTACTAGATTGCTCTGCGATCACATTCCGTTTCCTCACAGATGTGTTCTTTCACTATGAATAAATCACACTTTAACTTACTTTTTAATAAACTAAATAGTGCTTGTCATGTCTTTCTTCATGCAGCAGTTTTGCAGGCTTACAATAACTTCTACAATAACTTCCCATGTAAGAACATGACCTTGAATTTGGACATGAAAGATATTAGGACAGATCGTAAGTCATTGTAGCCCGATGTCGTGACTGTAACAGTAAGGGAGACAGGATGATCACAATGGAAGATTTCTGTGCTTAAAGCTCATCTCCTGTACTCCAGATAGTGTAACCTCTGATTTCCACAAATGTGGGAAACTTTGCTGCGTAACTTGCAGTAGTGTGAATTCTGCTTCTATTCTCCCAAGAAAGAAGAAACTCAGACCCATAAGTGAATGCCCAGGGCAGAGTAGGAACATGACAAACACAGGTCTCTCTAATACTCTCCCAGCCCATACCCATTTTTAGCTCAGGCAGTTGAAAATGTAGTGAGATATTTATGGTTTTACAGACCTGCCATGAATTATTTTTCATGAAATCATTCAATCTCTTCTTAAACTCAGAAAAACTATTACCATTTGTAGAATCCTTTCACAACTAGTTCCACGTCTATTAGCTTTTTTTGAATAATCATCTTCTTTTTATTTTTAACCTGATTCCTACTATATCTCATTATTAAAAGAGATTATATCTATATTAAAAGAGACATTGAACAGTCAGACCCTATATACTCTGCTCAATACCATCCCTAATGCTGTAGGCCTCTTATCATATCCTTTCAGTCATCGCTCTTCTAGACTGAAAAGGCCTTGCATTATTTTTGCTGCTGTCCCCTGAAACATTTCTAATGCTATAGTAATCTTGAAACTGAGGCTGTAGAACTGCATGAACTTTTTAAGATGCATGTCAAGCATGGGTTTATACAGTGTTATAGTGACATTCTCTGTTGACTGTTTATTTTTCCAAATAAGTCCTAATACTCAATTTGTTTTTTTGATTGCCACCTACTGTAACCACAAGTTATCACATCTAATTTTGAATGGTCTTTTGAAAACTCATCATTTCATCCGTGGATTTAGGACTGTTTTTTCTACTATGCATCACTTCTCATTTTCTCATTTGCTATTTTACTGCCATCTTAGTCTTAGTGGAATCTTTAGCAGTTTGTCACAACTGGCTTAGTTTAGTTGGTATCGTAGTATCATTAACAAACTTTGTCACACAACTAGATTTTTTTGTTTTCTAGGGTGTTTATGAGTTTTTTTTGAATTTCAGAGCTTCAACAGAGTTTTGTGGAACTCCACTAAATCGCCCCTTTTCATTGACCTGACCTTTTACTCTTATTCTCTATTTCCTATATTTCAGTCATTCTTTATAATCTATGCGGTGACTTTTCCCTCTTATAATCTAGTAACTTGGTTTCTTTGAAAGCTATCAGGGAGAGATCTTGTCAGAAGCATTATGGAGTCCAGTTTGACATATTAACTAAATCAGCATTGCCACAAACTTGGTAAGTTTTGTAAGGCAGGACTTCTTTCAACAGGTCTATGCTGATTGTGTATCATATTGTACCAAGAATTTCTTACTTAGACAAATGTCTGCCAAGTCTCTTTTTATTACAGTCTACCATATTTTCCAGTACAGATATTTGGCTAGCAGTCTGTGAATAACTCTTGAACTCTTTTCAAAGTCATTTGTTGTATCATGGTACTTCAGTAATCAGGTAGTTTAAAGTGAGAGTGTACGTGCCACATGTGCTCTATGAATGATTTTATCCTCCGTTTCCTTTATAGCTCAATTGAATACAATCTAGTAATGGCATTTTTTTATTGTTCACTATGTCAATTTTTTTAATAACCTTTTCTACAGTGACTTCAGTTTTAGAAAAATCCTTTGAAATGTCCTCCCCGAAGAAAGATTCCAGTCTGGAGTCTCTGATTTCTTCTGGAGTGAACAGCAATGCAAAGAATGCAGATGATAGCTTCTCTGAAATGTCTGTATCTTCACTGTGTGTTCTTTTGCTATGTGCTCATACCAAAACTCTCAATACTTGACTATCTAACTTCCAGTCCATTCTGTGCAGGCTGTATTAGTCATTTGTCATCTGTGCTAATCATTCTCTCTGCAATCTACATGTCATTTGAAGTCTTGGTCAATAATTCCGTTTCTTATTACGTCTATGTTATTTAACAGTGTAGAACAAAAAATAATCTAACAGATTTCTCCCATTTTACTAGTATTATTAGAAGAGATTGAGTTTTATATTAAATGCAATTTATATATGTTAATTATTTGCTTTATTTTAGGGAGGTGATCCAACAGCTACTGTAATTGCGTTGTGTTCAATGAGAGATTTCAATCTTGCTCAAGAAACTTGCCAGCTGGCCATCAAAGACATTGGATGTCTTGAAGTGTTAATTAATTTGCTTGATACGGAAGAAATTAAATGTCAGGTAAGTAGCTTTGTTGAATAGAGCAATTAATATACCTTTTCCACTAGGATATTTTTTCAGTTTTCAAGCTTATATATGACTAAAAATTGATTTCTTATTTTTCTTAGTTTATTTCTGTATTTTCTCAAGTTTCAAGGACATAGAAAAAAAAACAGTTTCCTTGATTTTCATTTCCCTTCTTCTGACTCAATTTGAAAGATAGTGTGGAACATAACCCAGCATTTTTACATATTTTTTCTGTTTATGTATTCTTAAATAACATTTAATGTCTGTTATCTTCCATTATTTAGATTGGTTCATTAAAAATCCTGAAGGAAATTAGTCAGAATACACTGATCAGACATACAATTGCATATCTTGGGGGCGTAGAGATCATGGTGAAAATATTGGACTCTCCAGTTGCAGATCTAAAATGTTTGGCTGCTGAAACAATTGCTAATGTTGGTAGATATAAACAAGCACGACGGACAGTAAGACATTATGGAGGAATCAACAGATTGGTAAGCAGACATTAAAATTAGTACCCTTCCCATATGTGTAGATTTTTCCAAAAAAATTGTCTTTTATTGTTTACACAATTCTTCAAATAGTAGTTGTCATCATTAAAAAACAGTATAACAACATACTTGAAGATAATTAAAAAATATATTTTTTTGTTAGGTTGGACTGTTGAATTATACTTCAGTGAGATCAACTGGTCTTATACCATATCAAGCAAAAGATACTGAAATAGCACGCTGTGGGGCTTTAGCACTCTGGAGCTGCAGCAAAAGTACCAAAAATAAAGAAGCAATCCGTAAAGCTGGTGGCATTCCATTATTAGCTAAATGGCTCAGAAGTTCAGATGTAAACATCCTAACCCCAGTTGTAGGGATACTACAAGAATGTGCCTCAGAGGTAAGTAAACACATATACCTAAGTTATTTCTAATCATTTAAAAAAACTGAATGCTAAAAGGAAGTATTACATTTGACTGTCATTTAAAAACAATTTTTCTCCAGGACAGTTACCAAGTAATTTATTCCATCAGGAAATTTTGCACTTTGGATGTAGATTCTCTGTGCAAAGTGTTTTTGAGAAGATCACTGTTTGTAATAAAGACGACATTTTTTATTTTAAAGGCTGAGAGTACTTTGTGAAAAAATATATATATATATATGTAGAAATGAAATAATAAGTTTCTCATTTTTTCATCGTACTTGACAAAAGAAGTTTGACAAAATAAGATGTTATATTCTAGTTAATCAGTACATTAAAATTCTACAAAGCTAACCTGTGGATGTGGCCAAGAAGTTCCAATGCCAGATCCAGGGCAGTATCTTTTACCATCTTACCTAATTCACAAGGACAATATATCTGATCAATTGCAAAATAAAGAAAGGAATATTTGTGATTTCTCTACAGATTTTCTTATCAGATTTCACAGCTTTGAGTGTATTGAGTTTTTAAATTTGAATGCAATTATTTTCACTATAGCCATCTGACATTAGTGGTTATTTCCCCATTTGTGGAATCATATTTGAAACTAAGATGCGTTGCGCTTAAGGTCAAATATATATATAAATTTTCTTGGTGAATTTGAGACATGCTAGACATGATTTTTCATTATAAAACTTTGTATTTTCAAAAATAGCTTAATGAACTACACAAACTTATGCATGCTCCATGTGACAGTGTTTTAGCTTCAGTAAGTGTATTGAGCAGGTAAAGTTTTCAAGAGTTTCTTACTTGGCCAAATTTGGACTTAATCTAGGGGGAGCACTTACTGCATCTATTACACAGATATTTTCCTTCTCCTAGCTAATGGTCCCCTGCTCCAGTGTCTATGGGTAAAAATTCCAGAGAAAAGATCAGTGAAAAACGTTAATGCTAAGAATATGTTTTTCTAACCTTGTTCTAGGAACCAAGGAATCATAGAATGGCTTAGATTGAAAGGGAACTTAAAGGTCATCTAGTTCCAACCCTCTGCCATGGGCAGGGATAGCATCTACTAGATCATGTTGCCCAGGGTCCTTAAATGCCTCCAGGGATGAGACATCCACAGCTTCTCTGGGCAGCCTGTTCCAGTGCCTCACCTCCCTCTGAGTAAAGAACTTCCTCCTAACATCTAGGCTAAATCTCCCCTCTTTCAATTTAAAACCACTCCCTCTTCTCCTATCACCATCATACTGTGAAAAAGTCAGTCTCCATCTTGCTTTATGTAAGTTCCTTTTAAATACTGAATGGGTCTGTTGTTCTGGCTGATGGCTATAGGTGAAATGAGTGGGTACTAGTTCATCCAATTCTACAGTAACTTTTTCTTCCCTGGCACTGAGTGGGAAGTCTGGACACCTTTCAGAATATTCTGAATTCTGGTTAAGGCAGCTGGCTGCAAAGTAGGCATTACAGTTCCTGGTTTCATTGGGGATCTGAAGATCACAGCCCTACAGAGGTTTTATGTATTTGTTTAACTTTGAGAACATCGATAATATATTCAAGGCAATACAGATTACTTGAGCTTAAAATAGAATACACAATGTCAAAGCCTAGAATTTTAGCACTGTGTTATTACTGGAACTAGTGATATTGATTGCACTGAGTATTGTGATGGTTAATATACGGGGTCTAAAATGTGCAGTGTATATTTTTAGCCAAGTTACAGACTTGCAATAAGGACAGAAGGAATGATTGAGAACCTTGTGAAAAACCTACGTAGTGAACATGAGGAGCTTCAGATGCATTGTGCTAGAGCCATATTTAAGGTAATTGTATTGTCTTAATCAGAAGGTTAGTGCCATTATTTGCACTTTGTTTTCATATAGTTTACACTTAGTTTTAATACTTCTCAATTTTACTATTTCCCTAATGTGTGAGAAATTACTTTGCAAAAATGTTGATGTTTTTTGGCTAATGTTTTTTAATGTAATTTTTAGCTGTGTATTTGATATTGCTGTCCCATTCTTGTTCCTCTTGTGCGTAAGATCTAAATTCCGCTGTTAACCAATGCAGAGACATGGTACAAGAAGCTGCGTATTTCAATGTTTATTTGCACACAAAGTGGACGTTGTGACTGTAGAAGCATTGCTACATGTACAGTAACTCTTTACTGCTTAACCTCCTTTAGTGAGATGTTAGCATATTCAAATACAGAATCACAGAATTGCAGGGGTTGGAAGGGACCTCGAGAGATCATCGAGTCCAACCCCCCTGCCAGAGCAGGTTCCCTACAG
>WBMW01002124.1:98092-165114 GCA_013396635.1 Penelope pileata | reverse complement strand
AACCTCATCAGGTTCCTCTCTGCCCATCTCTCCAGCCTGTCCAGGTCTTGCTGAATGGCAGCACAGCCTTCTGGCGTGTCAGCCACTCCCCCCAGCTTTGTGTCATCAGCAAACTTGCTGAGGGTGGACACTATCCCCTCATCAAGGTCGTTGATGAAGACATTGAACAAGACCGGACCCAGCACCAACCCCTGGGGAACACCGCTAGTTACAGGAAATTACATTACATTAATAAAATATTATATAAATACATATATAATATATACGTATATAAAATATTATATAATATATAAAATATTATATAAATACATACATTAATAAAATGTTTGCATTTTCTTCCGTATTAATTTTGACTAGTTACAACGAAGTACACCTAACTCTTGAACACACTGCTTTGCACATTTTGCATAATTTAATTTTGTATTTAATTTTTTGTTTAGTGTGCAGAAGATAAAGAAACTCGTGACCTGGTTAGACAGCATGGAGGTCTAGAACCACTATCTGTTCTGCTTGATAACTCTGAAAATAAACAACTTTTAGCAGCTGTGACAGGAGCAATCTGGAAATGTGCAATCAGTGAAGAAAATGTGTCAAAGTAACAAGTTTCATAAATTTTTATTCCATTATCATGTTTTGATTGTATGGGCTTCTATTGTTTTCAAAAATGTTGAGTCATGATTCTGCAAAACCATGTTTTGTGGTTAATGGGACTTCCAACTTAGGTTTTGTGCTACTAAAAAATTGCCACATGATCTCAGCAGAGTGCAGTGGAAACAGTGTTTGTTTCCTAAAATCTTAACAGTCAATGAGGAGAATTGCTGGCTCTGAAGAATAGTTAAGATATGGCACACTGAGCCAGGAGGTGTACTAAAACAGGTGTACTTCTGTCCCCCTTCTTTTTACATTCCTCATTGCACAGTAACCTGGCTTTTCAGAACGGCATATTCTCCTTTTCTGGGAGCTTTGGGTATCTGCACGTAGCTTCTCGATTAGATATCAGATAACCTGAATGGCTTTGTCTTTATTAGTAAATTAAGTAGGATGCAGTCTTGAGTTCAGTCACTACGATATGATTATCCATACTGTTTAAGTGCTAGCACAGTCTTTTGCAGAGTTTGTCCTATGCCAGGAAGCTCTCTCCCAGACAATGCCCAGACACTGACAGCGCAGGCAACGGATTGTTTCCATTAGGCAGAATGGGTGAGGCCACCCTGAATGGTGAGGTTAAGAGATTTTAGCCATATGGATGCTATGTTGTGGTTCTTGTCCTCAGGGCTACAGAATGAGCCTTTGCCTGCTTTATTTATTAGTGTAGCTTTAGCCAATAATTCTGTGCAAATGCAAACAGATTTTTGCTGGGCTACTCACATAACTTAGGCAAGGGTGTGAAGCTCCATGAATGTTACTAGTCAGGCACAGCTCCAGATTTGAGCTGAATTCATGTATTATGTACTTCTGAGTCTGAAGCAGTAAACCATATCCAAAGTCAGGATGGGAGGACACTGCAGAACAGAAAGGGAGAATAATATGAAAACATACAAGTAGATCTGGAGGGATGAGCTTGAGTTTGACATGAAGCTAGAACTAGCAAACCCTGCTGGTTCCTGCAGGGTGACTTTATTATCTTCAGACTACTCCACAGTACTTCCTATACGTGCAATAAATTGCTAAGATGTTGTGCTGACTCAGCAGTGAGCTGATTACAGGTGCCTGGGCCTGGCGAGCTGAGATTGCAGTTAGTGTGCAAGCAGCCATACTGCTTCTGGACACAAGATGGCCCGAACCAGCAACTCTGACAGACTATAGTCTGCCCATTGCAGGGGCAGCTCATATTATTACATATGTGAAGCAATTTAGCTGCAACACAGATAAAATAGCCAGATAAATAAATATATATAATTTTAAATTGTTCACTTGCTTTGTAGCTCTTTTTTCATGCTGTTGATGTTTTCTCTTGAAAAAAGAAAATAAAGGGGACACTTCCAAATTAAATTGAACAGAGAAAGAATGGCTTTTCTTTAAGCAAATGTATCCAAGCAAATCTTGAAAAATAAGACTTTCTCATTTCTCAGTTACATTAATTATTATACTGAAAGCGGCTTGGAAAGATTAATTTTTATTGTAACTGTTCTACTTCTGCCATTGGAATCTCAAAAATACTATTTTTTTTGTATGAAAGAAAGGTCACTTGTGCAGCTGATTTCTGGAAAATATGGAGTATTTGTAGCTCAAGTAGGCATTTTCAGAAGCTAGGGGCCATGGAGGAAGCACAAGTGGGAACACTGCACTCTATTTAGAGGAGGAATTGTGTGTCTTTAAGCAAAGATATAAATCAAAGCGTAATTAATAGGTAATATACAGGTTACATCTCGCTTGATAAACCAAGTGAAATTGTCAACGTGTGTCGTAGAAAAGTTATGAAAAGAAAAAAAAGAGTGTTGAATGTTAAGAACCATCTAAGTTCTGAGCAAAACAAACTTAGAAATAAGATGACCCAAGCACTGAGAACTGAAGTCCTGTTCTGAATGATTAAGTTTGACGTTTAGCATGCATCTGTTTGTAGGATGGGACCTGCAAAGGTAAACTCCAGGATTTTGACAAACATATTTTTTGATCATCAGTACTGAGAGTGCTAGGAAGAATGAGAGAAGTATTAGTACAACAGTCAACTCAAATTCCTATAAGCTTTTTTTTCTTGATTTTTTAAATTTCGAAATTGAATCTAACATAGTTCTCATCAGCTTCTATTGTATTGTAGGTCATAAGGAAATGCACATGTTAGCCCTGAGCTAGGTATAGAACTGATGAGGGCAAACACTCACCATTAACACTGAAAATTAACATTCACTGCAAAGTAAGGGTGAACCTTTGGTTCAAGAGAGGTGTAAGAGGGTCTGATATATTCCTGCTCTAGCTATTGTTAGTGCGGCAGGGAAAAGAACTGGAAATTAGGATGCCACTGTTCTTGCCAGTCTTTCAGTGTGTCTTCAGCTCGTTATGGATATTGCATCTACATGTCAAGTTTTAAACAACGCTCAAACTACTCTGTAGATTCCTAGAAAGGTAAATTAGAAAAATATGTTAAAAATGTAAACTAATTATGCTGTATGTCACACTTTCAAGAATTGATTTGAATGGTTTATCTGTACTGTGATTTTTTCAACAAGATTATTTACTTTGCATTGCCTTACAATAGTAAAATTCTGAAAATAATAACTTTGTTTTTATTGCTGTCGTTTAGATTTCATGAATATAAAGTCGTAGAAGCTTTGGTAGGACTGCTTACTGATCAGCCTGAAGAAGTTCTTGTAAATGTCATTGGAGCACTGGGAGAATGTTGCAAAGAACCAAAAAATAGATCTGTTATCCGTAGATGTGGCGGAATACCACCCTTAGTGACATTACTTACTGGAACTAATCAGACACTACTTGTGAATGTCACGAAAACAGTGGGAGCTTGTGCAACAGAACCTGAAAATATGATGTAAGCTATTCATATTGACAGCTTTTTAAATATTGTCAAAAAAAACCATTCAGGCAGAAATATTGATAATATTTTCAGGGGAACGTTCAAGGTTCTAACATGATGATAGCTGAAGTTTGTTACAAAATATTAAATACCTGTCTCTCAGCAGTCAGATATCGCAGAATCACAGAACTATTGAGGTTTTAAGGGACCTGTTCAGATTATCTAGTCCAACCCTCCTGATCAAGCAGGGTCAGCTAAAGCAGGTTGCTCAGGACCATATACAGCCAGGCCATGAATATCTCCATGGAGACTCAGAAGCTTCTCTGGGAAACCTGCTCCAGTGTTTGAATTTCCTCACTGTAAAACAGTCTTTTCTTATGTTCAAATGGAATTTTATGGCATTGAAATCACAGAATAGTTAGTTCATGTAATAGGGACGTTTGAAAAGATATTTCCAGCTTGTGGTATTTTAACTTTGGGGGTTGATGGACTATCTACTACACTACTGTTCTCATATTGTAAATAATTTCCTAAATTAGATAAAGTAATTCCAAAATAAAGGTGCACATTCACTGTCATAGAAATAATTTGACAATTTATGAAATAGGGTATTGTTTATATTTTATCTGTTTTGTCCATCTTCATCATTCCTTTTATGAACTCAGACTTTTTTTTTGGACATTTTTTTTTCCCTCTTACTCCTTTGCAATACCAAAGAAAAAGACAGCATTTTTACTAAGAGAATTGCTGCGAATTGCTGCTCTCTTTGGCTTTGTTATGTAGATGTGTACAGCTTACAAAGGTCCTTGAGCTTTATGATTAAGTGTTCCAGTTAAAAGTTGAGGTGGGCATTTACTGTGCTTACTGTTCCCTCACAGGGATATTTACCTCAAGATTGTCAGCATATTTCCCTCCTTACACATATGGAAGGTCAGAAAGAGAGGTTTAGTAAGCTCCTCCTGTTCTGATTTGCATAATTCACTTGATATTCATATAGCAGTGCAGGGAATTCTTTTCCTGAATAGGGTTTTTGTTTTCATGCTTTGGCTGTCACCCAGTGGCAAAAGGCTAGATGGTACACAGCTGTAAACATGAGTTGTGCGAACAGTTAGCCATGTAGCATAAAAGTGCATATAAATGAAATCATCTTCACTACATATCTCAAACGAAGAATACTAAACTTCTGCCTTTACTGTAACATATTAACAAAATTAATTCTGTAAATCAACTGAGAAATTTAAAAGAGATTTAAATATAAATCAGTATTATGAAATCTCAGGACTATCACTTGTCCAGTATGGATAGCTTCACACTGGAATGCAGTCAGTATAAGCACCAAAAATAACACAAGTTGCTGCTAAAATTGTGATAAAACAAAGTCCAGCTTGTTTTTAAGAAGGAGAGAGTGCAGGTTGTTTGGGAGGAAATTTCAAAGTTTGCCAAGAGTGGACGAAGGATTCAAATGTTGAATTCAGTTCATATGAAAAAATTCTGTATTGAAGGTTCTTAACATTTAAAATGGGTTTTTTTTTGTTGTTGTTTGTTTTTTTTTTAGATATTTTAAAGCATTAACAAATAAGGAATATCTTAGTCCAGGAGCAAAATATACTTATTAATGCATTAACACAGAAACTGCTTACATTAGCAAGACTGACATTTATCTGAAGTATTGTGCTCGTAGACTTGTAGCACCAGAAGAAATAATGCTGTCTTTATCAGGTGCATGATTCAGCCAGGTGAGGATAAGTTTGATTCTAATCCAGGAAAATGTTTAAACAATGCTTAGTATGAACACTGATGTCAGTACAACTACTCATGTGTTTAAATAACTTGTTTGGTTCAATGTTCTGCCTCTTGCAGGGCTATTATATTTTTCCCCCGCAGAAATAAGGGCCATCCGTTCCTTGTTCCTTCTCCTCCTTAGACCAGTATAGCAGGAACTGAAGCTGTAACTCCCCGTACAAACCACTTTTCTCTTTTTTGAGAACAGTAAGGGACCAATACATGAAGGAAACATAATCTGTAATATCACTTTGTTCCAATTACAGAATTTGGGACTGAGGCTTTTATTTCTGAGATTTTTATTTTTATTTTTTTAACATCAAGGAACATTGGTGTGTTGCTGCTCAGTTTATAAACTGGTAATATGAAAATTCCAGAATTTGAAGATGTTTAAAGATTTTCAAGTTCCAAGCATTTGATGTGATGTTTCTGTGATACCACACCTTTGAAGGGGGTAATGGACCATAAATTAAGGTCATTTATTTTAATATTCCACATGTAGTAACATCTACAAGTTTCTACTTTACTGCTACAGCTTTATGATATATATCAGATAAATACTTCTCCTGCCCTCATGTCCTCATCTTAAAAAATACAGGTAAATGTATATATTTCTGGTGAATTCTCTATTTTAACCAGACAGATGGAGTTTGACTTGTGGATATATAATACTATGTATCAAAGCACTCTGTCGCAAATAGTGAAAGTTTTAAGAAACATGCTAAATTGTGGTTTCAGAAAAGACAAGATTACGTTCTACCAGAATTAAACCCTGTAATCTTACCAGTGAGCACAATGCAGTCAGTATAACTTTGTTTATTTACATTTGTATTTGTGGTCTAGATTGGCAGGCAATAAAACTAGAGTTCTCAAAAGTTCTGGCAAATAGCACTGTGACAGAAAAAGATGATAGATATGACAAACAGATGTCTAGACTGTGTGAGTATGTGTGTTTAAGCAATTAATGTTGAAATTTCTACTGGAAATGTTCAATATTAAATTTGATTTCTAAGGAGAAGGACTATTTCAGATCAGTAGCTTTGCTAGTTTCAGATGTATTTTAAAAAGCAACATAAATTCCTACAATTATGATCTATTTTTTTGCACAGATGTATCATGATGTTCAGTGATGATATGACATCGTTTCTTACATGAAATGATGCAAAAAGCCTTTATTGAACAACTGTAATCTATGAACAGCCAATGAAAGTCATTCAAAAATTATCGATTATGCTAGATTACCTGCACTGATAAAATAGCAATTCACTGTAACCTGACATTGCTCAGAGCATCACCTAGGTATTCCAGTAGTCTAAGAATGGAATTAATTGCATTAAAATTATTTGCCCATAAGGCGTATTCTGTATACACCATACACAAGCTGTTCTGTGTAGAAACCAGAAAAACGTTTTGCTCATATGTCTTATAATTACTGTTTTGGAAAAATGACATAGCAGTGTACCTCTTCACATCTGCTCTTGTCATGTCTGGCAGCTACCAGAGCTCACAACAGGGGCACCTCCTCACTCCAGCTGCTTCCAGCTACCAACACAACTGCTTTTCTGGGTTTTTTTTTTGTTTGTTTTTGAGGAGCAGAACAATTTACACCTTATTCTAAATCATATCAGTTATCAAATAATAGCAGTCTATGACAAAGTGTCATAGTTTTGAGTCAGAAGAGATGGCCTGTGGCTGTCTTTGTCCAGGTCTATTCTGAGATGCCTCTGCCATGTTAACATGTACAGCAATGGTAGTTCAGAATCTGGGCTCTTGATTCTGAGCTCTGCGTATTCATATGTTATTACCAACTCATAGTGAAGCAACAGACAGCAATTATTTATAATGAAATTAATGTTTCTACTTTGATTGACTTTCATGCCTGTTAAAATTTAGACTATTCATAGTGTTCTATACATTAGATTCTTCTAACACATGCAGTTCAGCTATATAAAGCAGTGAAATATTTGAATTTTAAAATATTGAATAGTAAGATTTTCTTATATCAGCTAAGTATTTTTTTATTTCAGCTTTTATGAGATTCTCTTCAGCTTTCAAAGAAAATGTTTTCCCTCTTTATTAAAAGACCTCTCCTTTAACAGTCCCATGAGTAGTTGCCTTAATACAGGTTTAACTGTAGTTTAATTTTGACTTTATAACATCAAAAAATTATTATAAAATATATCATCCAAGTGACTGTAACCACAGGGTGACTAATGCGCTAACTATGAATGAATGCAGAATTGAAAGGCAACCAAAGTAAATTTTACAGTTTGATTGCTTCTATTTATTGTGGTAAGAGGCTATATTAAAACATCCTGCTATTAATGTTGTAGTCAGTTTTGGGAAGAAAATTAGTTGCAAAACCATATACAAGCAAATCAGAGTATTGTTTAAAGTAATGCCATCAGAGCTGAAATTTTAAAGATTAGAGGTCTATTTTCCCATATCTTTCTTTATTTATTTGCAAAGAGACCTAGATGTGTATTTTTGTCCACTTTAAAAAGGAATTTTCATATAGAAGGGAAACTAACATTCAAGCACTTTCATGGAGGAAACGTTTTTCAGGGCCATTTATTTTAGTGTTCCATTTGCTTTTGTAGCAGATGTGCTACTTAAACATCCAGTTTCTTCATCTACTACATTTTGCAGTGAAACCATAGAAAGATTTAAAGAAAAAAAAAACTAAGAAGGGATTTAGTCATTTATTTACTGGTGCTTTCTTTAATTGGCAAATATGTACTCTCAGTCAGATGAAAATAAAAGGATTTGTGCTTTTATGGGGACACAATTGTAACTCTTCCAGTATGAGAATTTACGAGCATCGTTCTTGTGTATAGAAGAGTTCATGTGAGTTAGTGTAGTGTAAATGGGAGACAGTGCTAATCAGTGATGAAGAATGTAATTTGGAGATTTGTTTCTTTAGTCAATACTGGTTTTTTGTTTGCTTTTATACACATTGAATGGACTGAGGACTACTCTTTCAGCTATTCTGAGCTATTCTGTTGGGTCTTACGCAACCGGTCTTTCTGGTCTTCAACTAAAAGCAAAAATTTTCTTCATGAATGGAGCCATAACAAGAATATTTCACCTTGAAAAGCTGAAGAGATAACAAGAAAACTGATAAGAAAGTGAATTTTGTATTGAAAAGAAGGCTTTGAAAAAAAGGAAACATAAATCAGTCTTGACGTTGTTTTCTTAAACGTGGTAGAAAAATCTGAACTTAGTGTTTGACTTCTGTCACTTGATTTTTATATACTGGTTGGAGTTGGGTCATTAATATTTAGCTGCTCTTGGGAGGAAGTGTCTTATGCTGGTAAATGATCAGTACTCTGCTTGAATAGAAGAAAGACTGACAGATCTTTTTTAAATTAATCCAATATAGGAAAAAATTGTTTGTATTTTCTGAAATTACAGAAGGGTATTATTAAAATTGATTGAAAGTGCTGAGGATGTGGAGAGATTTAAAGCTTTTTTGGATGTTTTTACTGAAGTCATCCTTACTATATGAACATGCATAGCTAATTGTGTAGTTTGTGGTCATGCTATTCTACTTTGTTGTGTTACAATTTCTGAATTTTTCCTTTGAATGATGGTATGCAATTGATCTGGAGCTGAGTATGTAAAATAAGCTGGGTTAAAATTAGGTCTTAAAAACCTAACCATTTCTTAGCTTAACCAATCTTTTATGCAAAAAGTAGTTGTTCTGAAAACATAGCTGTTTAACCAGTTTGCATAAGTTTTGTGACTAAAGTCCTTGGTTATTTTAGGCAGAGTTCATGTCCTCAACTATTTTTTTCTCTTTCAAATGATGATAGGATTGCGTACAGAACTGATTTTATAATTAGTTTTGAAATTTCTTGGCAGATATTTTTATAGTGAACGCAAATTAGATACTTTATGTGATGTTCTCTGGAAGTAAGCTGCATTTTATTTCTCTTATTTTGTATTTACTATTAAAGATGTCCACTTCCATGTATACAGTGGAATTTTTACTTTTGAGGTCAGAAGATCAAGGTATACTTTTTCTTCGTTATCTTCAGCTCTTCTGCTTTGAGATTAATATATCTTTTTGGAAAAAAATTAATGTTTGTAAAGGCTATTAAGTTTTGTTTGACCTTCTTTTAAGGTTCTCACTGGACTCTAACGTGAAATTATGATCCCCAATTGTGATTGATACATAAACATAACATAGATGGTGTAGAGATGATTCTGATGATAACTTATTTTTTGGCTAGTCATGAAGATACTTTGATTATAGTGTGTTGAAGTAATTATAACATAGTGTTCAGTGTTAGTCTTGTTGGTAAGGAACACATGGGAAACAAGTGACACGTTATTCACAACCCACAAAGGATGTAGTGTGGTGTGACCATTTTAATTTCTAATACTAGATTAGTAACATAGCACTTCAAAACATGTTGTACAGTAAGGTAAATACGTTAAGCATAGACTGAATAAAAAGTTAAGTACATAGTTTTGGGCATAAATATTTGTTTTGGAAAGTATTTGTTACTATATGAAAGAAGCCAGTATGCTTGAATTCAGATTTCACTTTGCATGCAGATCGTTAAAAAGTCACATGCTTGTTTTTACTTTTATGTGAGTTCTGGTTATAATGCAGTTCACTTTATCTTCTGTAAGCATTTTAAATCACAGTACTGAGGAAAAGGTAAACAATATTCATGAGATTTAGAAAATATGTTCTGTCTTTACATAATTTGTTCACACCCATCTGCAATAGCAAGAAATGCCTTCTATATATGTTGATGGCAATCAACTGACAATAAAACACAAGTGTTTATGTAAAGAAAAACAGTATGTTAAGGAAAACCATAACAATATTTCTTAAAATAGTCTTCCAAAAAACCCACTATAATTTAAAAGTTAACATTGTACTCCGTAATTAATTCTCTTTTATTTCTGATCTGTTTCTGCAATAGGATAATTGACCATTTAGATGGAGTTCGTTTGTTATGGTCATTGCTGAAAAATCCTAATCCAGATGTTCAAGCAAGTGCAGCTTGGGCTATTTGTCCTTGCATTGAAAATGCTAAGGTGAGAAAGTAATAGTTTTGTTACATATATATTTACATATAATTTTTATATTTGGATGACTTCCAGCAGTACTTTGCTGTTTGCCACTTACACTGTGTAATTCTTTCCACTGCTTTAAATAATTGATGTATTCATTTTTGAAAAGTACAGTAGTACTTCTCCATCTAATATTTATTTTGTACTAGATAGAGGTATTCTGTTTTGCCTTTAGAATATGTGCTGTATTTGGAAAATGTATTTTAATAATTTGGCAAGATCCAAGCTTATTGTTCCCAAACAAAGTATGCTGAAAAAGTCAATCTGACAGTGCTGAAAACAGAAAGCTTTTACTCATGGCCTATGTATAGCACAGGTAGTTGTAGTTGTTCACCACTATGTGGTACTTCTGCAATGTTCTCAAGAGACTGTCTTTTGGTTTCAGAGCATATTTCAGACTTGGCGCCAATGTAATCCTTAGATTTTCTGTTCAGACTGCCAACAAAAAGTGCCAGTTGTGAATAGTGGTTGTTGTGCAGGTCTGTTGTGCACAGAAGACTGAGCTATTCATTTATTTTGTGTCGTTTCCCACACAGAGATAAAATGGTGTGTATAATCTGTAACTCATCTTCAATGAATTGGTAAAATAAATGCAGAAGGTTGTGTTTCTCACTAGTTTTATGGAGTACTAAGTAGACTTTTATCCATAATCTTTGTACAGCAATATCTTTCATTTCTAATTGACATCCGCATTCAATATAACTTTTGCATCTTTTCTCTACTATACCACAAATGCATATCCTTCTACATATAATTTGTAACACAGCTGCGTAAAGAATGGAAATTTCCTCAAAGTAGTAGATATCCTTAGCATCCTCTGTAGGCACTGTTTCCTGTTTGGAATTGAGCCTGTGTCGTTGCTACTCACTTAGATAGATGTAGGCGTAGATATATGGGTGAAGGTATTTCAAGAACTCTAGATTTTTATAACTTAAGCATTTTCTATTTCTTCATAATGATTTCTACAACGATAGCTTAATTGCCATTTTTCAAACATCCTGGTTATTCTGAATTATCTTTCCATCTTTTTTTTTTTTTTTTTGAACATACACTCTAGCGTGAAAGTTTTATATACCTAATGGTGGAGTGTGTATACATGTCTATTCTGTCAAGATATGACTATACCTGCCTCTGTCTTGAACAATATTTCTATAACTAAATGTTAAGATACTACTTTCTCTCATTACTGAGGTAATACTCATTATATATAAAATATGCATAAAATACTCATTATATATAGTGTCAGAGTAGAACTATGCATTGCTAGAGCTTCCACTAAAAATGCTTTTTCAGAAGTGAAAGAGACAGAGGACAGCTACTGAAATTATAGACTACATGGATTGTTTTTCTCTGTTTTTTTCCCCTGGGTATTTGATGAGTGTAAGCTATGTACATCCTTAGTGTAGCCACTCTCCTTTCATCTCTCTTGGCTGCCTGCCCAAATGCTAATCTGTGACCCCACAAAGAGTTCTTTGTGTGAGACTGAGGCAGAGTGGCACACTGAAACAAACCTACCAATAATACCCCTTCCTCTGACACTGAATGGAAAGAAATGTGTGTAAAACAGCAATTATAGCCAATCTGTGGGGATACAGTGACTATTTCTATCTGAACAATTTTTTTTTTTTATTCACAGTTAATAATACTCAACAATTTACATGATCTTCCAAAAAGCGCTGTTTGGTTTATGCAGTGCTTGCTTCAAACATAGGAATAAGTATATGACTTTAAATGAGTAATGCACATTCTGTATTTGAGACTGCAAAATGTTTCAAGTAGCTTTCAGCTTGAAATCTGAGGTTTTTCTTTGTTTGTTTTGTTTTGAGGAAGCTGATTGTCTTCTGTAGTGGTTGTCTTCTGTAATATGGAGGTTCACAGGTGAAACAGAACTTGTTAACAGTGTCAGAAACACTATATTACTATATAACACTGTATTATATTTGTAACAATATAATATAGCATACGCTTTCCTGCACAGACATTGTCTGTATATACAACTTAGAGTTTGTTTGCTATGGTATTTATAGAATCATAGAAGCTATCCTCTCATACTGATACGCCTCTTGTTGTCATAGAGGATGAGTACATGGGTATCTCTCACACTCTTGCCATAATCAGTTTAAGATTAGAAAATCCACCATTTCTGTTTTACAAGTAGAGGGTACAGAGTCACAAAATGCCCAGACCTGAAATCTCAAAGATAGTTTTGAGCATTTGGATCTAAATAATTTGCCTGTTGTTAGACAGGAAGTTAATGGCAAAGCAGGGTGGAGAATCTAAGTGCCCGTGGGTCTAGATTATGTTAACTGTTACTTCATGGTAGCTGGTTCAAAGCACTTCCCATAGAACAGTATCATAGAACTGGACTGACAACATTGTTGATTACATCCGTATGATGTAGCTAAGCATAGCTATATCAATAGGATTTAGGCCAGTGATATTTGGTCTGTGACAGATTGAAGACTTTTAAAATAGGGGATATAAATTATACTTTACAATGCATAAATGGTTACAATTCTGACAGTCATAGTATTGGTTTGATACCAGTCATCAATTTTGATGGCCAGCATTGGTTCTAAATATTTTTAATCATAAGAATTGCGTGTAGAGTGAAGATCTTAACTTAAGTTGCCAGTGGCATAATTTAGGTGGTAGAATTCTCCCAAGAAAATTTGCACTGCACCTGTCAGTGCTACTTGTGAGTCTTAGAAAAATGTCCTATAATTTGGATAAATTAGTATACACATTTCTTTAAAATATAATGCTAAAAGAGTTGTCATTTTTTCAAATGGATTATTGTAATAGAAGCTGATTCATATTAATTAGTTACTTCCAAAAGGAAAAGTTACTACTGCAGGCACATTGGTGAAGTATAAGTGCACTGTCCAAGAAATACAAATGATTATGAAAAATTGCTAAGAAAAGTCTACTCAACTCTGTTGATGTTGGAACAGCGATACTTGGTTATGATGCTACTTTGAAAAACAGTATTCATAGTGTTATCCCAGCGTACATCAGCCCAGACAGAAAAATTGAGAGAAACTCTACAAAGATGTTATTTGGGCTATTATAAAATTCAAAGGCATTGTGCCAAAAAGAGGAACACTGCCAACTTGAGTTTGTGTAGGAATATCTATTTCCTCACAGAGTAACTCTTAAATAGCATGTTTTGAAATAAAAGGAAAATAAAAGACAAAAGTTTTAGAGGTTATTTTCATTCCTTGTATTTTAATAGAGCTTTGGATGCAAATAGATAGTGCCAGGCTCATCCTTTCCTCTGTCTTTTGTCTGTGTTTGCATATCAGCTTTCAACTCTCGGAGTTTAAGTTCTAACTGTTGTTGTAACTACAGCTATAAAGGTTTTCTTAGAGGACTTCAGGAAGTAAGCTGGGTGTAGAGTCTTTCAAAATAATTTAAGTAAACAGTCTGAGACTTCTGATTTGAGGAAAGAGAAGTTTTTTATGTTATTTCTTAAAATGTACTTGTAAAATGGCATCCCACTTTTCTAATAAAGTATGATTCTCCGCCCCCTATCCCCCCCGCCATGCTAATGCTTCAGTTTCTGCCCTGCAGTGGAATTTTGTGGGTGTGATGAAGGATGATTGGGCATCTATAGATGGCTGTGTATTTCCTACATACAGTGAAAGAGAAAATCTGCGCTGACACCAAAAAACACAAAAGCAGAACTAAACCAGGTTTAGGAGGGAAGGGTCTTGAGACGTGTACGTGTGACGGTTAAGTAGCCTTCACTTTTGCGAAAGTATTGTATACTGCGGAAGTGACATCTACTGGAGCCAGCAGTCTGGAGTTAACCTGAGGGTGGAAAATATGCTGCAGATGACCCATGCTGTTGTATAAATTTTTCTTGTTATGGAAATTTAATGTAACAATATGTATAAAACCAGAAAGGACATATCTGTATTAAAGTAGCAAAGAAAGGTAGTTGAATTTGCAAATTCTTCTAATATTTACAAAATAGTAAAATTATTTGCCATATTAAGTGAATTAAGTTGCTTTTTTTTTCACACATTTTACTGATCAATAGCTCTAGTGTATGAAGGTTGGTAGTTCCCCATAATGCAAACTGCTGTTCATTTGTTTATATTTTAAAACATTGACTTAAAGAGTACCAGTATATTTTTGTTTACATACTTTTCTTTTGTTAAGCCGATCATGTCAGAATTCTCTGCTTGAATGTGTACAGCATTTTTCATTTTCTTTGTTTTCCTTGCTATACTTCTTACATTCATATACAGAAACCTGGACAGTTCATCTTAACACCCTTTACTCATTTCTTTCCATTTTCCTATTCGTTTTCTCTAGACATTATCATATTTTAACATCATTCGTTCCTACTTCTCTAAATTTTATCTTGTTTTAATACATTTTTAATCTCTAATATCTGAATGTAGACTTTCCAAATTTTTAAGCTTTTGTTCTGAACTAAACTTCAAAAGAGGTACCGTAAAAGGGACAAAAAGGAATTTTTGGCATGCCCTTCAGGCCTTCCAGAACAACAGGGTCCTTGAAGATTTAGGAAGCCTGCAAAGACAGACCTGGCTCAGTGAGCTCATAGCTGGCTGCCATGCTTCCTGGGGGCATGGAGAACCAGCCTTTCCAATGATTTTTGCCACAGGCTGCCTGGAAGTTTAGTGAACCAGCTATCATGGAGAGTTTGGGCTCCAATAGACGTGTTATCCTAGAGATCTCGAATGAACTGCTGTAAATTGCCCTGAGGTCCTTAGGAGCCCAGTTCCTGTAAAATACAACCTGAAAGCTGGGAAGCAACAGGAAACTAAGAGCATAACCCGTGTCTCCCTCACTGGGGAGCCTTAGATCCTAAGTTCCCTGCAAAGCAGCTGCCTGAGAGCTTGGAGAACTTAAGAAGCCAAAATGCTTAGGAGCTCCTGGAGACCTGGCTTTCCAGCTGTTTGGCAGCTCATCGAGCAAGAAGTCAGGGATTCTGTGAAAACCAGAAGCCAAGCTGCCTGGCAGGCTACTCACCAGCCATCTGGCTGACAAGAGAAAGATGAAGAGGCACGTTGGTAATTTAGCCTGCCTTTATGCCTGGTTTCTGTCAAAACTTTTCAAGAAGTCGTGTTCTTATGGAAGGTTTTGGTTCCATTCCATTTGCATTTTCTGATGGAATACTGTTCCACTGGAAAATATTTGACCAGCTTTCCTTGTAGCTTAGTTTATAATAGCTACATATGCTAGTCAACAGCTTGTCATGTAGCTTCTGTACGTTTAAATTAGACTTGCTAATTAGATTTTAAAATCTATAAAAAGCTTAAAGATCATCTTCCTCCCATTTTTGCTTTTTCATCTCTTTTCTGTTTATCCTTCTTGTCTAACTCACATTTT
This sequence comes from Penelope pileata, assembly GCA_013396635.1. Taxonomy (NCBI): domain Eukaryota; kingdom Metazoa; phylum Chordata; class Aves; order Galliformes; family Cracidae; genus Penelope; species Penelope pileata. The sequence continues at coordinate 149,408 of WBMW01002124.1, read as the reverse complement.
TCTGTCTTTACCCCCTCACTTACCACATGGGACTTCCACAGATTTTAAGGCAAAAAAAGAACATGGAGATCATTGTGTCTCATTTGCTGCATAATACAAACCAGAAAATTTCAAGCAATCATTTTATCTAACCCAGAAGTATTTGATTGAACTATAACATATTTTATACTTCATGCTGTTTGTTCAGATTCTCAGTGGTCTGTAATTGTAATTGGTAAAATATGATATGATTGCCTTCTCAAATACCACTCTAGTTTATGGAACAATGCCAGAGTTGCAATGACACAAACAATACTTGTTGTACAAAATTATTTGTTTGTGTTGACACTGCATTGATAGTTTAGCTAGACTGTCCTTGGAACATTTCAATATTACTGTCTTGCAACACTGCAATATTAACCTACATTAGTGCCAGCTATCTCATAAATATGTTAATAATTATATGAAGAAGTTTCCTTAGAAAGTTATTCAAAGTCAATGTTTTAAGCACTTACTTGGATTCAGTTCAGCCCAAATCCAATGGAAACAATGTTTAATTTTTTCAATTATTCAATGTCATCAGTGTCTCTTGCTTCCATTATTATAATGTTTTTAAAATAATCTAAAGCAAATCATGATGTTTTCACCACTATGGCCTCAAACGATTGATATTAGGAGTTTAACTGCTTCTGTGAAAAAAATTAGTATTAGGCATTTACCCAAGACTGAACTTCAGTAAGAGTTGTGAGGAGTGAAGGGGAAGAGGAGAGGAGGAGTAGATGTAGTCTACCATAATGAAAAGTAAGGAAAAGAATAAAGTAAGGAATAGACAAGAGGACTTCTATACATTGCTTGAGGGACTATGATGACCTTTTTTCCTCACCAACTTTTAGAGAATATACATTGCATGCTTTATTGGGCTGCACGCGTGGCTAATGGACTTTACCTTTGTTTCTTGAAACTATCAATAGCAAATGTACTTGCCAAGTGTTTAGCTGCGTGATGATCCTATCCCTGAAGAGCCAGGAGTAAGGGATTCTGCTCTTCCAAGATACTTCCAGTGCTACCCTGGAGCCATGTTAAAACTACTAATATAACACTAAGCCTTCTCTGGCATTAGCTGCTTCAGTGAGGTGAAGAGGACAGGAAAATATGTGTTGATGGTCTGCTGTTACTTTCTCAATAGATTGCCTTTTTTTCAACATGGTGTAGAGAGGAAGAGCTGTGAGATGTAGTAGAATAATCTCATTTTGCAAGGGATTCTTCTTTAGTTCTGCTGCAGTGGAATCCTCCAAAGCTCTACAGACAGGAATAAAATTAGTGTTTAAATATAAAATCATTTGAATTGATATTACTGTGGCGTTGTTGAATTTGAAAAACAAATAGAAACATCTATATATAAATTATATTTCTACTTTCCACTAAACAGCTGTAATATAGAAATTTATCTGCTACATTTCTTTATTTGGAATTTTAAGTTGGGTTGTGCACTATGATAATAAGTCATTCAGTTGACAATAGGGGATGGGAATGGACTGCTTCCTTCATTAAAGAAAAGGTAGATTAAAGTTGACTCTAGATAATTAAAATCTATTTGCACAACCATACCATCACTTTTTTGGGCAAAAGCATTTCAATTTGACAAATCAGCTGTGACACCTTAAGCTTTTTAAGATGTTCTAAGAGTGAAATACTTTTTTTTTAGTGGAGAAGCTTATCTTTCAAGGGGAGTATTTTTTAAGATAAACATTTTCATTTTGTAATACGATGTTTAGCTTTAAATCTTTCAAATAAAGAAAGCAATATTCATTTTGGAAGAAATAAGAATGGAATCTAGTTACAAAAGAATTCAGTAGTGCCTGTTCAAGTGCTGTATGTCTTGACTTAAGGCTGATGAACTTTATTTACTTACTGAAAATAACCACAAAAAACCGTGTAATTTGATAACAAGTTAAAAATCCCAAATGTTCTTCTCATACAAATACTGCGCAGATCAAATGATTTTTCCAAATCTGTCTTTTCTGCAAATATTGTAATGCTTTTCGCTTCTAATTAAAAAAAAAAAAAAAAAAAAAAAAAAAAACTGGTCTATCTCACAGTATTTCTGCTTTTGACAGAAGTCAGTGTAGAACTATCAGAATAGGGAAAGTTAACTAAATTTTTTTTAATATCCCGCTGTTCCAGAAGAAGGTATGTGATTAAAGAGTAGCAGGATGAACCTTTTTCTAGCATGGCAGGTAACATGATGTTCTCAGCATCTATGCCAGATATTTTTTTTTACTTCTTGAAATTGCAAACTCCTCTCTTTGAATCCATGTTTGAAATAATATTTATCATACTTTCTAAGGATAAAAGCTTTGCTGCCTGGTAGTTAGAAGAAAGATGTGGTCATGTGAAGTAATGAAAAATCCTGTTATCTCCCCCTGTCTTCTCCAGCCACTTAAAAAGTAGTTTAACAAACCACATTTTTTTTTTGTATCTGTCACATTAGGTTAAATATTACATTAAAACTTATAATAATGATGATCTGAAGTGAAGATAGTTCCTGTTAGTACAGTAAAATGCTCTTGCCCAATGCTTTTTTTACATTTTCATTGTTTCTTTAAATGTCTCTGCATTTGGGATCTTGTTTTGTTCAGCTTGGGAAATATTATTGTTAAACAGAAACATTCACCTTTCCTTAACACATCCACTCAAAAGTAAAAAAAATAAAGCTATTTTATTGCTTATTAGTGGGAATGATTTTATCAAAATTTTTATCTTTAAAGGCTGTATCTTAGGCTTTGTTTTTACAGTGTTATGTATCTTTTTCTGCCTAATTTGAACTGAGTAGCATTGTTAGTACAACTAAGAAGTAAGGTTTCATCATAATAAGTAAAGGGTGAGGGAAGTAAATTAGCTAAATTAATTTAAATACATTTTCCTTTTCTTTTGGTTCCTTTTTTTTTTTTTAGCTAAGGTATTCTTGAAGCTTTTCAAAATACTTCAAGTTTGTTGAATAGTTTTGTATGTACAATGAAAGTAAATATAGTTTAGTGACTGTATTAATAGATAGAGTTTGCAGTACATAAATACTAAGTATAAATGTAGTCTTGGGCTGGAAATGGAACACTTTCCATTTCGAGTTCAATGTGAAAATCATGTTATCACCCAATAGTAAGGTAGTTGTACAGCCCAGACTTTGAAACAATGTCGTTTACTTTTCTACAGTGAGTTTTAAGTTTTGTAAATACGAAAGCATAAGACGCACAAATAGCTGGAAATGACAAACCCTTTGAGTTAAATCTCACAACAAAATTGTGTTTCGATTAATATTAAAGGCAAAACTTAAAGGTTCATCACAGAAATTTCTTCACAGAAATCACAGAAATTTCTTTAGACTTTATCGTATGAACAGCTATCTGATCATCAATAAAAGTACACTCAAAGAACACAGATTCAAAAGAATTGAATCCAGACCTCTGCAATCACAAGCACAACTTCATACAATTTCTTCACATGAAATTATCTTTAAATTGTGGCAACTGAATATAGTAAGCACACATTGCAGTAAAAGAAGGTAAAATAGAAACTTATTGTACAAAGCAAATATGTGGTTTTGTTAAATTATATCAAAAAGATTGCATTTATTATTTACATTTCTTTGAAAGAAAAGGATTTTGTAAGTAACATAATGGATTTTAAAGCTCTCATTTCAGTCCTTCTTTCTGCTCATTGTTCTTCAGATTTTTTGCTTTTTTGCTTTTCTCTTTGTCTTGCACAGACCACCAGACTACACCCACAATCACATTTGGGAAACTTTCCTAACATGTGGTTTCTGCAGTTTCCCTCTGCTTTTCATCACTGGTAGAAAGTTCTGTCCTTGTGTTTAGCTGGTTTCACAGACGATTATTGAAACTAGTTTCTTTTACTTGCTGCTGAATTGTTTATATGTTATTCTGTCCATTTAATACAACTGTACTATTTTACAAAATGTGGAAAATGCAAGCTTATCAGAAGAGAAATTTAACAAGTAGGGTTATAATCACCTGGAAAGAAAATATGTACAGGTAGGAACATCTAAGATTTATATGTTGGTTCATTAAGGTGGGCTATCATTTATCTTCTGTCTTCACAAAACATTTTTAAAGAACATGAATAATACACAGATATCTGAACCATACAGAAAAGCAGGATCATCTGCATTTATAACTGGGCCCTGTGCAAATCTTAGACACTTACTGTAGAGTTTACTTGTTGAACAGAAGCCTTTCTCATTTGTTGAGCCAATATTTCGACACAAGCTCATGCACACTTTTGTAATAAGTTTTAAGGAATTTAAGTAAATATAAAGTATCTTACATTTATTTTCTTGTATCTAGTCGTTTAGCTGTTTAGATCTCTGATGCATACAGTAAGAAATTTCTTTCTAGATTTTTGTGCTGTGACCCATTTTCTCCAGCTTTTGATCAAGTTTTAAAATTTCAAGTAAGACATGAAAATTCTGATCAAGAAATACTGTTTTTATTGAAGTGATTGTAGATATATTTACTTTGTGGTACATACATAGCACATATATACATAGTACACAATGGCAATGATGAAGAGACTTCTATCCTAGAGTATCCATGGGAAACATGCTGTACACCCATCTCCCTTGACATGCAGCTCACATGGTAATAGGATTGGCAGAGTGCTGCTCTTCCTTCTCTGTTTCAGCTGCTTCTCAGAGTCATAAACCTATGTTGACCTTATTTTGCATAAACATATTTTAATTTCTGTTAGAACATCTGTTATTTGTTAATTCTTAGTTTGGTGATTTCAGCCCAAAGTTTGCTCTTGGGTGTTACCCTTTCTCCACATTCTATGGCTTCTGGTTTTGACCCTCAAACTGTATGGCTTTAACCTTTCCCTTCCAGTCTCAAGAACTGCCTTGCCTGGAAAATGTTGTTTTCCTGATGAGCCTATCCACTGCTTTTGCTTTCTGTTCAAAGGAAACATCATCGCTAAGAGTTCTGTTTGGCGTGTAAACCCAGAACTAAAAGAAGAAGGAATTTTTATTTACCAAGTCCATGAGCAATTTGATTGATTTGCTCAGCAAAACTAACATAATACAGTTGGAGCCCTACTATGCTCATAAATAAACTCTGAAAAAGGAATAAATATAATCAAAGCCATTCTTGGTCTCATGGTCACTCCCCAGCCCCAGGAAATTTCATGCTGTCCGTGTTCATATTTTCATGAAGCCCTAAGACCTTTCCCTCCAGAAGGGTTTCAGGAGAGAGTCTGGTTGTTTCGTTCAGAATTCTCCTATTGACCTTTTAAGGGAAGTGCATGAGTGAAATTTCTCTTGCAGACGTTTCTCTCCAATTTTACCATCACTGAAGTGCACAGACTAAAATTTCTTCTATGAATTTACTTCTGACCGTTTAGCCAGTCACTTTTACTCTCCTTCCAGAGTAGTAACAGTTTGACACCAGGCCATCTGATGCCCCCTTCGTGCAGCAAGATGTCACCAAGAATTTTTCAGAAGAACATGTCCTTGCTGCTTCTAGACTCCACCTTTCCCCAGCCTAGCCAGAGGACGATACAGATCTTTCTTAGAACTAACAATAATGTTAACATTCTTAAGGAACATTCATTTGGATCAGTCTTTGGATCCATATGCCTTTACTATCTTATTTTTGCCTTATACTAAAAATGTATTATTGTCATTCAGCCTTGTTTCTGAATCAGCTCTGGTAAAATCCAGTGTCATGCAGAATTATGCACAGAAAATTGAATAAGAAGTCTCAAGTGACACAAGCTTTTCCTTTCCTTCTTCTTTCCAGGTGACACAAGTTTTTCCTTTCCTTCTTCTTTCCAACCTGATAAGAATGGCAGCTGCTGCCAGAGGAAGGCGTATATAAATCAGGAGTCACTCTATCCACCAGGCTGATCACTTACTGAAAAGTGTTATTTTTCAATCAATGTCAGTCTACTTAGGTAACTTCTTGGCATTATCTGGCCAGCTCTGCCCACAAGCATCTCATCTACATGATTTCATTGTCAGGCCTTAATCTACCTGAATTTAGCAATAGTCTTGGCACCATTCTTGAGAAAAGACAGCAATACTCTGCAGCTACATGGCCGGCTGATGCTGATGATTGCCAGTAGTGTAGTACTGTAGTTACTTAGAGGTTTTCAAACCTCTAGCCTATGCAAAGAAGTCCAGTGCCATATGGAGGACTGCTTTTGAAGGTCCCCTTGGGAGAAAGGGACTCTAGCTCTGCCATAGGCAAGATTTTGTACTCGACTGAACAGCTGTGCTGAGATGCATTGGAGTGCTCCAGCATTACCTAGCTTCTTACAGTTCGTACTATTTATTGCCTCCTAGCCCTCTCAAAGTAAACTCCAGGGGTCCTTCAGGGATACTGTGCTCCAGCCATCACTGCACCTCAGCACCAAGTATTTCAGATTGCTTGAATGCAGATTGCAGATTCAAGTATATATTGTAATTTACGTATTTCAGGACTAGGAGTTCTCAGATACTGTTATCAAGGAGAAGTGTTTTACCGCAGAGCCCAAGATTAGTGCTTATGTCAGCATAAGGTGCATTTTGGACCAAGTGATTGGGAAGGCTCCTGTCTGGAAAATTGCCCAGGCTATTTTGATTTCAGAGCCTTACAAGTGTCCCTATCCAGAGTAACAGAACATTTCCTTTATTACCAGATTTACATTTAATGATTTTCACTTGCATCACCTAAATCAAAACATCACCACCTGCGTATGTGCTTATCGATGTCTTCTGAGGCTTTAATAGCCTTCTCTCCCCTGGGAATATCACTGTAAACAGCAAAAAAGAATCCACCACATCCACCTGTCTAAACAGTGTGGATGGAGTTCTCAAAGATAATGGTCTCCGGTTTTATCATACCTGATAGTTGTCTTCAACTAGATACATGGTTTAAGAGTTCTTGCTTTTCCTGTCAAACTTCATATGGTGACTGTTTCATTCTTATACCCTCATATTGGGGATTATTTTGTTTTCTCTTACCCTACTTGTAGCAAGATTCTGAAACTATTATTCCAGTAGTGCTTTCTTTTAGGAACTGGATCCTTTAATGGGATCGTATCTAATCCTGTCCCTTTAACGCAAAAGATCTTTGATCTTGTTTACCATACTGCCTTTTCTACTTGTTCATAAAAACAATGTCCAGGTTACTAATCCTTTTATGAAGAGTAAGATTTGGACGCTAATGGCATACTAATGGTAAATAGTTTTCCATAAAAAATAGATGACCTGAAACACCTGAAGTTCTTTCCCACGGCAGTTTCTGACTTGTATCTATTTCATGATTAACAGTTCAATTGCTTAGATCTTACATTTCTGCAGGAATCCTTATTAGCCAAAATTTAGTCATTTGCCAGTTTCTATGATCACTAAAAAAAAATTTTAGTGATCATCAGTAGTGATCATAGTGATCACTCATTTTTCTATATCCACACTTGTAAAGTTGAAAATCTACCAAAAAAATGTTGGGCTGTTTTATAGATTGTATAAAGTAAAACACAGATATCTATGCTTAGTATATAGGTCCACTCACACAAGTAGCTGAGGGATCCATTCAGGTAACAATAGTGATTTCTTCAGATTGTATTGCAATGCTTGCTATCCTCTAGTTAGGCACTTGAAGTTCTGACACTTGAAGTTTCTGAAAATGATGCTCCATTTTGCAGTGTTATGTCTCAGGCTTTTTGTAAGTAGGCATTCTGAGAATCTCTTCCATGTTGTTGGCAGAATGCTGCTTTGAATTACCCACAGATGGAATAAAGATGTAAAAAATCGTTTAAGGAAGTTGATGTTTTTCTATTCTGGCATTTTTTCTGTCCGTGAGGAAAGTGAAAAGAGATTGACTAAAGTTACGTGCAGTGGAACATCTTACCAAGGGAACAGAGATACGTTTCTTTTCAGACAGCTTAGGTTAATGGACTGTAATGAATCTTGTTGTACAGCACTGGTCAATGACTATGTAATTGAATCAGCTAAGAATTTGTGCTTAAACAAAACTTAGCGTTATATCCTGTGTGCTGTTAAGGGTACATGAAGTCCTGCATGCTGCATGTCACTTTATGAGATAACCGCCAGATCCTGTTTGCCTGAGGCAACCAAATGAATTCCATACCTGTTAGTTCTGTCTCACAGTGCCAAAACTTCTGATTTTCTGTTTTACACATTAGCATGTAAACATGTGCTTGCTAATTTGAGTTAACTGATAAACACAAGAGTGTGAGAACAGCCAGTTCTGTGTTAGGCCAAAGGTTCACTGCTGCAGTATTCTGTTTCTCATACCAGCCTACAGGGGATGCATAAGGAAAGGTGGAAGAGCGGGGCAAACTTGTAGCAGTGGCATCCCTTCCCAGAATTCTCTCCCACCTTTGAGAAATCTGTGGCCCTGGAACTTTTTAAATCATTGGAAATGCTTTTATATTAAATAACCCTTAATAGATTTTTTTTCCTGTGAATTTGTTTAGTGAATTTTGAATGCAGAATCTTTTAACAGCTACTATAATCCTGCTCCAGGGACTTCAGCATCGTAACTATTAATTAACTTTGTTTTGTCCTGAACATGCTACCTGCTAATTTCTTCTGATGCTTCCAGTTTTTCTCTTAACAGATTTCCTGTGTGACCTTTCAGTTTTTCTCAAGGTTCTTTACACCTCTGTCATATCTGTCCTCATTTTTCTGTTGTATATCCTTGAGTGTTCTAATTGGTTAATCATTCCTTCTAGGGAGCAGTTCCCTTCCTTTGATTATTCTTGTTGTCTTTCTCTAAACTTTTTCTAATTTTACTCTAACTTTTTTGAGATGGAAAAAATGGACCAGATCTGCATACTTTCAAGATTAAGGCACACTGTTGATTTTTATAGAGGCATAATGATGTTCTGTTTGATTTTCGATTTCTTTTCTAAAAATATACTTAGACATTTGTCTGGAGTTGTGTTTGCATCTTAGCCACATGTTAATTTCATTGTTCATAGGCTGAAGTGCATCATGGTTCTCTAACAGTTGCTATCATGATTTGCATAACCTTCTCTTGATTGAGTTTGAAAGTATTCCAAATGCAAAAGCACTGAAGACAAGAATATTACCATTCGTATGTCTTAACTGCCAGATAATGTGAAAAACAGAAGACACTTAGGAGAGCCTAAACAAGGGTAGCTGCTGCTGTTTTGGATATAGCAGGGTATACGAGGCACATCCTGGCAAATACAATACAACAGATAAGGGAAACTTGCATGCCATCTGGAGTGACAAGTTGAGGTCATAAAGAATACCCTGTGGTATCTAAAATGAGACTATATACCTTTATTTAGGCATTGAATTTCTGCCTAGATGGTGGTATGCAAAACAGTCGAACTCTCATCTGTCAGTCAAAGGAGCCTGGTGTTCTGAATTAGCCATGTTTCTTGGTGAGAGTGACAGAAATCAGTTGCAGTTTTGAAAAAAACAAACACATTTTCATATAATATAGACTGAATATTTTAAAATCATGTTTCATTTAAATCTTTTTAGGATGCAGGGGAAATGGTTCGGTCCTTCGTTGGTGGCTTGGAACTCGTAGTCAATTTGCTAAAATCAAAGAATAAAGAAGTTTTAGCAAGTGTTTGTGCAGCCATTACAAATATAGCTAAAGATGAAGAAAATTTAGCTGTTATAACAGATCATGGAGTCGTCCCTCTGTTGTCTAAACTAGCAAACACAGTAAGTAACATCTAAACGTATTATATTAAGTATCTGAATTTCTTATGTCAATCTGCATTATACCCAACTAAAATATTGTGACATGAGTGATAGATTTTGCAGCAACTATAAGGAAGAGCTGTATAATTCCTCCTTTATGAGACATATTTTGGACATGAAAGCATTTTGTGGCTGGCACTAAAAGTACTTTGGAAGATGAGCTTCATTTTAATAATCACTGTTGCTGAATATTGCTTTTCAGAAACACAGCTGCCGTGTGGAAAAAGCACAAAGGGTCGAGAGAGCAATAAATCTGAAACACACAGAGAATCTCAATGATGGAGCTATATGTTAAATTTTAATGCTCATCTTATATAATTTCCAGTCAGTCTAAAAGCATGTTTAAAATAATATAAAAATTCACAGCACTTCTTACAAAGCGCTGAGAGATCCATGCTTCACAGTTCTCTCCAATTCTTTAATTGTACTACAATTAAATTGAGATTACTTAAAGATGCTTGACAATGCAGTGCTGCTTTCTATGAAATTTTTATTTTATTGTTCTTAATTAATGTTTTTTCGTTCTTCAGAACAATGACAAATTAAGACGTCACTTAGCAGAGGCTGTTTCTCACTGCTGCATGTGGGGAAGCAATAGAGTTACCTTTGGAGAGAACAAGGCTGTAGCTCCTTTAGTACGTTACTTGAAGTCAGATGATCCATTGGTTCACAGAGCTACAGCTCAGGCTTTATATCAGCTTTCGGAGGATCCCAGCAACTGTATCACCATGCATGAAAATGGAGTGGTGAAGGTGAGGTGGAAATTTTCTTATTTTGCTTGGTCAAAAGAGACCTTTCAGTTGAATTAGTTCTTGGATGCTGCTATGGACCTAAAATGTTCTGAGCTTTGTCCTAGAGAAGTTTGACTGTAGTGAATAGGGAAAAGTGTTCAGTGCTAGAGTTATCACAGCTTGGTGATGTTATGACATTGACATTCACTTCTGGAGTGCTTGACTTCACTTTGACCTCAGCTAGTAGTGACGTTACATCAGCATTTTATCAGCATGCATGATTCATGCATTTTAACAGCATGGACAGTTGGCCAGTATGGCAGAACGCCACAATGGAACTGAGTGTAACTGGATTTGGGGACAATTTAAGATTAAAATTAAGAAGTGAAGTTCACCTGGAACTGTGAATTCACTTGTGGAAAATCTTACTTTAAGAGTTCAGTATGAGAACATTATGCAAAAGCCTTTCTCTAGAAAGAATCTTTATCAGACAGATTTCTAGCAAAGTTTTATCTCACGAAAGAGGCAACCTCTTGACTGAATTGCATGATAGCAGGACAAGAGATAATGATCACAAATTGAAACTGATGTGTTCCAGCTGGATATGAAGAAAAAAAATTCCACCAGGAGGGTACACTGAACACTTTCCTATAGTAGTTGTGGAGTCTTGATCCAAGAGAATTTCAAGACCTCTCTTGAAAGCCATCAGCAACCTGGTCTGAATTCAGTGTTGACCCTGCTTTGAGTAGCAGGTCAGCCTAGAAGACCTCATGAGATAATCTTCCAACCTGAGTGATTGAGTGATTCAGATCGTCTGATTTCTAGAAGTGGAAAATAATGATTGGTCTTTGCAAAACCCCTCTTTGCTGTCTTTTGATAGTGGAACAGTATACTCCAGCTTGTCATTTGTACTTTGTTGATCCATACCTATGGCATATCCAGTTAGAAAAAATAGCCAGATTTGTGATACTAGGCTTTCCTATTCTCTGTGCAGAAGCAGTTACATTTATTCACTATACTTTGCGAGATGAGCATCTCAAAAGAGATACTGTCAGAGAAACAGATTTATTCACTCTGTTGTTTAGGTAGTTACAGAGATGTGTAGGATAAAGTGTCTGGATTTCCACTCTTTATCATTCAGAAGTGGAATATTCATTCCATAAACAGAGAATTCTCTTGAATTTTAGATCTGGTCTGCAAATGTATGTGACTAAGAGATGCAGTGTTATCTCACATACCTTGAAGTGTTTCAGAATTCTACAAGGTTTGGCTAATCCTCCTCTGCAGTTTACAATATCTCATTTTTTAGTGGAAAGCAGTCTCACTGCAAACAAAACTGGTTCCATAATGAATTTTTAAAATGCAGCCAAATGTGATCAAGAATTAAGAGATTAAAGAAGATTAAGATGAAAACACTGGTGACCACACTTGCCATGAAGGACCTGGAATAGTTCTTCATATCTGCTAAGTATCGCAGTATGCAAAAGTCTAGGAAAGGATTTTTTTGGAAGTGGTTTAGAATATCATCTGTAATATTCAAATGCTCCACTATTGATTCATTCCATAAACTGTTCAGTTTGGTAGACTGGAATCTTATCATAGCTAGGAGGTGACTGTGAACCAAACACTTAGGTGGGAAAAGAAACACCATGATTCTTGAGTGCTCATTCTGTTTATTGGCAGTAAAAATAAAATATCCTTTGAAGGCACTAATGTATCTGACAGATTAGCTATTGCTACCCCTCCCAGAAGCAAAAATAATGGAAGTTTGGCAGAGTGTTTTTTTCAGTCAAACTAGTAGGATGGTTGATGCCATCTATAGGAAAGACTGTCAGCCAACAGGCAGTCAAATGTATTAAGTAATTGTAAAACTTTAAGAAGAGGTCATAGAATCATAGAATGGTTTGGGTTGGAAGGGACCATAAAGATCATCTAGTTAAAACCCCCTCGCCATGGACAGTGTTGCCACCCACCAGATCAGGCTGTCCAGGGCCCCATCCAACCTGGCCTTGAGCACCTCCAGGGATGGGGCATCCACAGCTCTGGGCAGCTGTGCCAGTGCCTCACCACCCTCTGAGTAAAAAATTTCCTCCTAATATCTAACCTAAATCTCCCCTCTTTAAAGCCTTTTCTCCTTGTCCTGTCACTTGTCAGATCATGTAAAAAGTCAGTCTTCCTCCTTCAAGTACTGGAAGGCCACAATGAGGTCTCCCCAAAGCCTTCTCTTTCAAGCGAAAAAAGCTCAGATCCTTCAACCTTTCTTCATAGGAGAGGTGCTCCACCCTCTGATCATCCTCAAGTAGACTATCTTATGTTCAGTGTTCTACTGAAGTCAGTGTGAATAGCATAGAATCTGAAATCCTAGAGTCACCCAGCAGATTTTTAAGAATGGGAATTTACAACAGTAGTTTGAGCCTTGAAAACAAGTTTGATACATTTAAAATTAAAATAAATGAATTATTGTAAGAAATCCATCCAGCTAAACAAATTCTTTAAATGTGTCCCATAGTTAGTGCTAACAGCTATACATAACTAGGTAAGCTATGTTTTTTTATTATTATTATTCAACACCTGCACATAATTCATTTCTCTGTGTGTTTGTTTTCAGTTACATTCAAATGAATGTTCATGGAAGTGCTTAATTACAGATGCTACAGACATTTAATCTGGTGAATATGGAAGTAATTACATGTATCTAAACAAATTAACTCTCTACGAATAGTATTTCTGTTTTTTTAATTATCCAGACATTTTAAAATCATGTTTTGTGGAAATTTTATTCTAACATAACTATAAATTGAGCTGTTAATAAAGGCATTATTCATTTGGGTTTTTAAGAAATCATTAGCACAAGGCAAATAGATAACATGGATAAGTCTAAACATTGGGACGCTGGAGCAGCTTCAAACTCATACATCCAGGTGTATGTCCTGGCCTCATACTGACTGCACATTAAGGCTAAACCTAGATGCACAACAGGACTCTTACATTCTGATTTCTGTTGGAAAAAAACACAGGTGAAGATGAAGGACTGAAACCACAGCATGTAGGAAAAAATGGGAATTAGGACTGACAGACACTGCAAAATACATTTGTCTTTCAACTAGGATATAGCCATGGAGAATCCACTACCAGTGTGTGTATTGAAGTCAACATGGCTCAGAGATGCATACTAATAAACTGTGAAAAACTTAGATCCCATTCTGTTATCTGTAAGCCATAAAGTGACAGAAGTGCAGTGAGAGGTCATCAGAGCTAGCTTTCTCTATCTGTCTTGAACTTTCTTATCTGCCCAGCTTTGTTAGCATGGAGCTCAATGTTAGATTTACCTTACTCTAGTACTATGAGGCAGTATAGGCATATCCATGTACAAGAAAAATATATAAAATAAGATGTAGCTTGTTTCTAACCCAATTTTGTAAGGAATGGAGTTCTTCTCACCCCAATAGGAAAATACCTGTGGTCATCTAGAGTCTCTAGCCATAAATAAAGGCTGTTTTAATTAGCAGTTATGCTGTGAGATTTCCAGCCACTTTCTGAGGATTATATGTTGTGTTAAATACTTAGAATGATAGGTAAAGTGTGGTGGGCAGTTTGGGAAACTATGTTCTGTTGGACCTGTAACAGTTTGTCCTCAAGTCGTATCAAAAGTGCCTTTGTTAAATATTGCCAGAACTGGCAGATCATGGAGCACAACATGAGCACCATGGTAGCTCAGTGCACAGCTGGCCAGACAAGCAAGATTATGAACTTGACTTTCATGCTGACATTATTGGAATTACCATCAGGAAACAATTACTGGAATTTCAGAAGAGTGAAAGAGGAATTCCAAGGTAGAAAGGAGGAGGTTTATTAACTCAAATGCAAGAGTCAGTGCAGCGATAAATCTTGCCTGATCTATTCCATTGGTCTGCCAGACACAGATGAGACTACTTGCAGCACTACTGGGTCTCTCTCTGTACTACTGGGTATGTTTGCACCATGCTTCTCAGTGATCACAGCATGTCTGGATGTTTCCATTCTTCTAGCCTCTGCAGTGAAGAACTGACTGAAAGCATACTTTTACATTTATGTAGGAGTTGTTGTGTCCAGATTTTTCCATGACCCATCATATTTTTGCTTCTGGAAAATTTTTCTGGTTTCCTTTGATGTTTTTTCATCCTTTTACCTTTTTTATTTGGTGTTTCAGTAATCATGGTTGGATTAATGGCATGGCTGCTGTAGTTCTGACAAGGTTGCAATACATGCAGAATTCCGGATGTTACTCAGTACATGTTACATGCACAGAAAGTCTAATGCTTCAGGGAAACATTTACTCTGCATGAATGACACATCTGCTGAATTCTTGAACAGTGGTCAGAAATGTTCTCAAAGCGTCCAGACTTCTGACTGTTCACTGCATAATGTGTATATACATGTTTCTGTCTAGGAGACCAGGAATAAAAATATATAGGGAATCTAGTTTCAGGCAGATTCTCATATTTCACATTTTGCCACTGCTGCAAACAGGATTTGCTAATTGCTTGTGTCAAAACAGCAGGTGTATGTGCACAGTTGTGAGAGGAAACCAGTGTTCCAAGTTCTCTCTCATCTATTGGTAGCTGAACCCAACGTACAGTCAGTTTTCTCATGCAAGACTGTGTGGCAGAAAGGTCAGGAAATACTGGTGTATGTCAACTGCCATGTGAAATTCTGAGTAGACAAACAGGACAGTTTTGGAAGAAGTTTAGAAAGGCAGTGAATGAAGTTTTTTCTCGTATGCTCAGTTACACACTCAATATTCTTATGACTAAGAATGGAACAATGGTTTTGACGTGTGACAGGTGAATGAATGCTTCCTTTCTGTCAAACACTAGAAAATATTTCCTTCTTCTGAGGTAGAAGTTCATGGCTATACAGGAAAAGAGATTTGTATTTTCAGAGACGAAGTAATGACGTGGGACGTTAGAACAAGGGAAATTTTTAGACATTAGAGTAAGGAACAGACGTCACCCTGAATTCAAGATGGGAAATAGCTGTCCACAGATCAAGGAAGAAGAGAAATCCAGCAGTGGATTAGCAGTTTATAGCCAAGATAAGCATGAGTACCAGGCAACATTCTTCACACTTAGAGTCTCATACATTTAGAGAGAAATAGGAAAAGTCATAGACAACTAGAAGTCTCCAGCCATCACAACATGTTCAGCTTTCTTCATGGAAACACGAAGCTGTTGCAGGGAAACAAAGATTTGTACGTGTGGTTGAGTGCTGTTGAATCTTCAGAGCAATCAACTTGTTCAAGAAAAGATCTCTGCTAAACAGTACAGGCTTTTTGAAGGCTGTTCTTTTAAGATGAACTCCAGAAAGACTGTCCTGCAAAACACAGACAGATGAGGAAGTACAAGTTCTTTATTAGTGAAAAGATGAATCCAAACATGTTCAAGAGGAATAATTCAAGTCATATGAAAATCCTGAAAGAATATTTAAATAAATAGCTTTTCCTAGAGGCCAGGTCACCATATCAAACTTAATGCAATGCTTCTCTGTTACAGCCACGCTTTTTTTTTTTTTTTTTTTTGATTTGTTGGCAAACCATGGAATAGGGTACGTTTTTCAGGTGAATGAGTTAGGATGGTGGTGTATATAGTCACTTAGGAAACTACTCGTATATCTTAAATACTTCAGATCATGGGAGACATTCAAAGAAGTATATACAAGTGGGAAAGAAACATGTAACTGATGATTCCCAGACATTCTTATTTTGCAAATGAAGAAAGATAAAAGGTTTTCTATTATGGATGTTGATTTCCGGCTTTTTTTTTTTCTTTTTTATTGTGGTATTTCGTTATTCTTTCTGTGTAAAGAAGGCCTAGGAAGTTTGAATGGCCTCGTCACTTCCTGAGTTGACACAGTCTTTTATGATGAGGCTAAACAGACCTCTGAGGAGATTATTAAACTCTTAAAAAAGTTAGAACAAGTGAAAATAAGCACCCAAAATCAGGATGTGGAAAACTCATCAAAGCCATCATTCATCTTAATTTTGAATGTTTATGCTGTGGACACGCCCAGCTGAGCTAATCACTCAAATTCCTTTAACAATCAAGGAAGAAGGATAGATTCTTTACTGTGTTTCATCTCTCCCCTAATTTAGACATCTATGCAAAGATAAGGCACCTCAGTCTCTACCAGCAGTGTTGTCTCGTCTCCTTTGGCTGTAATGGAAGTTCAGGTTCAAAGTTCAGATCTATGCAATTGCAGTGTAGATATCTGTGTTTAAGGGGGTGAATCACATCCCAGGGCAGCGGAGAACATAAGTTCATACATGTGGACATAAATGACTATGCAGTCCAGTTCACTATTAGGTAGGAATGAAAGAGTTCTGAATAACAGTGCAATAAGAAAGAGCTATTCAAAAAGTATTTTCTTCTTTTCTTGGAAAAATACCAGTGAAATGCATTTATGATATGATGGCGATGAAACACTGTCTGCCCAACAGTAACTGAAGAACACTTTAAACATGATCTAATAAAGACAGATGTTTTGAATTAGTGGATCTAACTAACTTGAATCCAGGGATTTTGAAAAAGGGCTTTGGAGTATTAAGGATGGATTCCTTTCATCTAACTTTGGCCACTTTTAGGTATGGAATTTAAAGCAATCTACGCTGAGACACCTTCTGTAGCCAGTGGAAAGAGAGGCACCTGCAGACTTACACTAGCTGAAAATAGATGGCCAAGATATCTGGAAGGTGTAGGCTGACAAAGGTTTCTAGCTTTCTCCACTGAGTATAGAAAGGACCTAGGTGTCTAGCTCAGACTAAACAGCTAGCTTGCAGACGGCTACATTTAAATTAATATCCTCCTGAATGTTGATATTCAGCAAGCTTTACAGCACAGGGAAACTTGCAGTGCTGGGAGAAAGGTAATGTGCCAATATTTTAAAGCCTAAATAAGATTATACTCCTGTAAAAAGGACACCATTCTAATGCTGAGTAATCATAGATACACATCACAGTACTACATTGCACGTTATAATACTAGAAGAGATCATTGTAATGGTCTGGTCTGACTAGCCTTGCTCTTACAAACCAGAGACATGGCTTCAATTTATTTCTGTTTGGAATAGAGTATATCTTTTAGAAAAACACTGACTCTTTACTTAAAAAATTCCAGCAATGGAAAATCTACTAGAGCCATCAAAACTTTTTCCAGTAGTTAAATACCTTCCCCATAAAAGTATTTGCACCTTATTTGTAGCCTAAAGTTTGTCTAGCTTTATCTTATGCCATTACATGAACGATACTGTTGCTTGGTAAACTGAAAAGCCCTGTGTAACTTCTGTTTTCACATACATTCTTACAAAGTAAAATCAAATCACTCCCTTGTTACCCCTTTAATTAAGTAAATGAGTGTAATCTCTGATGCAATCTCTATCTTTTTCAATTCTTTATTTTGGTGGATCAGCTCTGAATCTTTATTTATGAACTTCCTTTTTTGGACTGAATTTCAAGAGGATTCAGTATTCCCGTAATAGTTGTATGAATTCTTAAAACAGGTAAAATAACTTCCCTGTTTCTATGTAAGCTCTGTTTGAACATCAGAGATTTTCATTATTCTATTTGGCCTCAGTTTTGCCCTCAAAGTTCATTTTTGGCCAATTTTCTACTTTGTTCACCAGGTTAGCTGTTCCCATGTATAATGTTGGCTTTCATGCACAGTGGTTAAAATTAACATAAGGTAATATTGTTGATGTAAATCATCAGTGAATTTAGACGCAGTGAAATAAATTGATATCTTTTTTCTTTTTTTCCAGAGATTAAATCAGATTTTAATAGTTGTCAATACACTTCGTAAATCTCAGATGTTAGCTGTCTTTTTGATATGAATCATTCACAGTTCAAAAGCAGCCATAAAATGTATTCAAGCATTTTATTGTTTTAGAGAAGAAAATTTTAAAAGACCAACTCACTGACTCTTCCAATAACGCCTTTAAAACAAAACATTGCCTTTTCTGTGATGGAAGATTCCAGTTTTGGCGGAGATATGATTTGTTAGAAAACTGAAGTTCACTGGCTGAGAGTTGAATTATGTAGGCACAAATGGATTAAGGTCTGTAAAAAGAATACTAGTTGTGTTGATTGTAAAGTATGAAGCTAAAAAACACCCATTCTACTTGCCAATGAATGTTTTACATTTGCAAGCAGCTCATCAGGTGGTACATCAATACTCTAAAACATTTAGGGATATCTTCTCAGTGAGATTATTTCCAGTATCTCATATGAGGATCTCCCAGCATGCTTGAATTCCTAACTAATTAATAAATGATGTTATTAATTTGTTATTTATTCATTTATTTATCTGTACTGTGAGGGTGCTTAAAGTCATTGATCACAGTTGGGTAGCTCACTTTGCTAGGCAGCGATGTATGGCTACATCAGAAGAAGACCTTAGAAAACTTACACTTTAAATGTGGGACACTACAAGATGGAGGTGGACAGATAGGAATTAAACAGTAGAAAAGTATCTAAAAATATGTGTATTGCTTGTACTTGATAATTCAAGCAGATCAAGACACAACCAGTGCTAATTCCTAACTGCAACTCAATTATTCTAAGTAAAATATAAATCCCAAATACTGACTGTAAGCTTTTTGTGAAAATCAAGGGAGCAGGGCCACCAGGCAGTACCCAGTTACCCAGACATCAAGGCACTGAACCCACATGAGAACCATAGCTGGTGCTGTTGTCTATCTGCTGAAGGCTAAAGGAAGTCAGTTATGTTAGCTTCTACTGAGCTCTCTTTTGTTCTGAGCTGGTTTTATTATTCAAATAATTTCATAAAAAGATCTTATTTTTTTCCTGCACTATGAACAAGTCTGTTTTCACCTGTTCTTATTCCCTTGTACATGGACATACTTGGGCCAGAGGAACTGCTAGCTCAATTGCAATGCTTATCTGAAATGGAGATCAGACTTTCCATTTGTGTTCTGGCATTTTTTAATATTGAAAGTGTCTATCCAGCCTGCCAGTGTCTAGAACTGATCTTTGGCCTTACTCTACAGTCTTGCTCATGTAATTATTTGCACAACATGGAAGTGCTCAATTTTCATAATATTGCAAAATATCAGTAGATACCTTCTGGAATACTGATTGTAGCTAGGAGGAACTTCACCGGGGGTACTGATAATTTAAAATCCATGGTATATGGGAGACAAAACAGAGACTCATGCTTCTAAGAGTGTTCAAGATGCTTCTTGATGTGTACATGTGCTTATACATATGAATATATATCTTTTTAATTAATCCGTCATATTTATTCTTGTCTTCTCATCATGCTATAGCCTCAAGAGATGCATGGTTGTTTTTTGTTTTGGTAGTTTTTATTTTGGCAAAGAAACTGTAACAGCTATAACGTATTTCCTAACTTGTACTATTAATTAATATATGACATATTTGTGCTTTTTGTGTTCTGTTATTAATGGTGGAAAGATTAATCACACATATGCTCTTCCATTCCCATGTAATAATCTAAGATATGAAAATAGTTGTTTTAACCATGCTTTATAGAAGTTATTGTGAAATGTAGATTTACTATTTGGAGCGTTCTTTTATACTTTGTTATAATGACTGTATTAAAGAATATATTTTGAGTATTTTGCTTTGCAGTGCTTCCAGAATGTTGGTCACTGTTTGTTAAAGTCATAAATCCCTCCAAGTTTTTGTTATTTTTTAATGTGAATAAGACTTCCATAAGACCATCTTTGTGAACTACAAAATGTGGAAGACAATTACGAGTAATTTTTACTGAATATTTTTTAAAAATGCCCTCTTTGGCATAAACCGTGTATATCTGAAGTTCAGAAACCAAAATGCAAATGCACTGGCACCTACTTCTTTAGATGTGTTTGATTAGAGGGTTGGTTTTTGGTGGGAACATTGAGTACAGAATATAGAGTTTTACATTATTAAACAACCTTTAAGAAAATATATTTGTAAATCAATCCAAAATATTTCAGTGCACTAATATTATCAATATGCAGTACACACACTTGTATATTTATATATTTACATTTTTATTTTCATTTTAGAAGAACTCTCTTTTTAACTGTCACAGTTGGCTCTATTCGGGCTCCAGTGTTCAGGCTGGAGATGCAATGTGTTTGGCACATAATCCAGGCTGGTGCCAGTTGTTTTTTGTAAATTAGTTGCTAGAGTTCTTGGATGTCAAGGAAGAGGGCACTAGATGGCAAAATTGCTGCATGACTGTTGGATACAGAAATTACGCCCAGTTCCTTGACCCTCAAATATACTGATCACATCATACTTTAAAACTTCAGATGTGAGAGGTTTCGTAAGTCCGATACTGGCTTTTTTTGTTTTGTTTCAGAAGGATTAATAATTGACAACATTACACCACTGCAATTTCTATTATGTTGGCAACTGCCAGGTATGAACCTTTTCCTTACAATTTCAGCTCCAAGAAACAGAAACCAGTAAGCCTTTACCTTCATAATGTGTAGCAAATTTCACCATTCATAAAGTAGGGGCACATACATGTAAAACATTTTGCTTTTGCACCATTGCCAAAGGCAAGGAAGTTTGACTTCAGTGTACATTAAGCCTCAGACTTCCAATGATTTTTCAAAATTTCACACCACTAAAGTTTATGATATGTAGCAAGTGTTCTGATAAAATCTGACTGATCCCAGATGGGAAAAAACAGCAGCCCAAGGGAGATCAGCTTATCTTTGCCCAAATCCTATGCTTCAGGAGACCTCTAATTTAGTAACGTTTGGATAACAAACCTAGAGGCTGGCATAAAGATCCTCTTGGCACAAGTTAAGCATCTTTTAGTCTTATAAAAAGAAGCTTGTCCCACTAAGCTGTAGGTTTGTTGGAGCTGTTTAACAGTAGCTGTGCCCTGCAGCTCTTTTAGTGATAAATGAGCCGCTTCAAATAAGTGTAATTGCAGCCAACTGTGCAGAAGGAATCATTAAAAAAAATTTAAATAGACATTTTTGAAGCTTAAAAATGCACAAAGTACGTTAAACCAAAATATATGCTGCTTCTTTTAATGGAAAAGATTACTACTGGCTAAGTCTGCCAGCTTCAATAGGTGTGCCAAGAAGCCAAGGAATCTGGCAGAGTCCATAGATAGCTGTTCCATCTTTCATCTATATTTCTTTTCTGTATTTATCTTGCTTTAGAAAATGCAGAGAATGTCTTTTCCTTCCGACTTGGCACTATTTCTAAACCGCAGAAATACACAGAGCAGCTTCTTGCAATTGTTTAGCTCCCTGTACTAAGTCTCATCTGTGTCTGTGTGAAATATTTCTTTCTAATTTGGCAATAATAAGAAAAAAGTACATTGAAATATTTTATTTTTATGGAATAATGGTTACATTGTCATATATTAGAATTAGTTTTCTTAATTGAGAGATACCAGGCTTAATGCACAGAGGCAGAGTGCCAGGTAATTATTTTTGGCACTCAGCTGATCAAAAATAGTTTCCTTGTCTGTAATGAGCTATTCAAAGAAGATGAATATAAGAAATAATAAAAGCAATATATGTGTGCACAGATAGATACTTACTCATATGTGTATATAGAGACTGAATTGTCATTCAGGAGTCCTTAATGTACCAAAATTTGCATTGCATGTTGTTGTCTGTAAAAACTCTTTTTTCTCCTCCTTCCTGGAGAATCAATCACTCAGTTACAGCTGGCTTCAAGCCCGAGTCGTTGTAATCTCTTTTATGTTGCCTTTTCAAAGAGCACTCTGCAGTATCTTTTTGTAATATGGCCCATCTTACTGCTGTCGCTTTCAAGGTGTAGATGCTAAGGAAAAGTCCTTTTGCAATTTGCAGATTATGAGTTGGGCCCTAGTGTTAATGTTCCTGTTCAGTGTTCTGTATTTTGGCATAAAGTCTAAAGACTTGACCGGGCTGCCAGGGGCATGAAGTTGATGAGAATTGTGTCACTGACTTCGGTGAGGGCTGGATCGGATTATGAATCACAGTAGCAATGGTGGTTATATAAGAATCAATCAAAGGCTAAAATGTATCTTCTGCTAGACTATGAAAAAGTCCATACATTTTCATTTTATTAGAAATCTCATTTTCTTTTATTTCACATTTATCTCCAAGGATCCTAACTATTTACCAGCTACTAATTAGTGCAGGATTTCTTGCAACAGTTTAAGCTAATTTTTAATCTGTAGATGTTTTGAAGGAAAAAAAAAGAGAATCTTCAATTAAGAGAACATTGGTCAGTATTGCTAGTCAATTACCAGAGGAGTCTGATACCCTGCAAAATATACAGGAAACCAGAAAGCTAGATTGTAAGTGAATTTAGGTTGTATCCAATATGGTCATTTCATTTGTGTTGAAGATAAAGATAGAAATTAAGAAATCCTTGATATAGAATTGGGGGAAGTAGGCATGCATCGAGGTGCTTCCATACTGCCATTACAGATATTACAGCTCCAAATATTGGACTAAGGGTAAGATACACAATTTTGGTCTCTGTGGCAATATGCAAAGATTAAGGATCTCCAAAAGGTATTTAGAGGACCTAAAACCAGAATTCCTCTGAGGAGGTCACCACTTTTTGCCTCTTGCCTATCTTGACCACAGGTATGTGGGATGAATCCGGGTTAATTTGATCTTTTTATCTGTGTACATTGTGCAGAGATCTGTGAAATCTGCATGGATCCAAAAGTCATTAGATTGGCTTACCTCCTTTGCAGAAATCCGAAAAGAAAGAATTGCTGGACTCCAGAGGCATTGTAGGCTAATGGGGTGTGTACATATCTCAATGCCTGTCATACTTTTGTCCTGGATTTCCTGGGTATTCACTGTATAGATAATATTTTATCAGTCTTTTGTTTCTCAAAGCATTTCATCTTCTCATCAGTAGCCACACAGTTTTATTCATGTGCAATAATCCTCTTGCTTTTTTAAATGTTGGATTTATCCCCCATGGGTTTTAGAGAATGTTCAACAGAACTCTTCACCAAAAACTCATAAAGAAATAGAATTGCTATGTTATGGGGAGGCAAAATCCCAGAAAGGATAAATAATTGGTTGGAAATGAGGAATCAAGTTGAAGGAATTGGGCATTTGAATCAGATTTTGCAGCTAAGAGATCTTGCCATTCAGTATTTCATAAATGATGATAGGAAAGGTGGTGAACCCTTGCAGAGCTGTCTGACAATACTGAATCCTTCATCATAGCAGGGATGACAGCTGGCTGCAACCTGCAATTCACCCTGCAGAGCCATGTCAAATCTCTTGTGCAAGGACATGACAGCTCAGTGCAAAGTTTTTGCCTTTCATGAAAGCATTGGATTTACCACACCAGACCCTATGGCACACTGCACATGTGCAGCAGTAGCATAGGGAGAGAGAGTAACAATTTGTTAGAACTGAAAATATTCCCAGATATTTGGACAAAAAAATTGGGACAAATAAAAATTCTATGCAACACAGAGCAAGGGACACAAGCTCTGACTTCAGATCTTGGGTTTGCTTCTGTTTGTTCAGGCTGTTTCTGTTGGTCTCTTTATTCTTCCTCTCATCGTCCCAGAATTCTCATGCAATTTGTAGTTAACCATAAGAGTTATTTATCCTTAAATTCATGTAGAATTCCTAGGAAGTGGGGAGATAAACTGATACTTTGTTTATTTCTTGAACATCACTGATGCATTCCAGAGAATTGTATTTCTAGAACCCACTCTTTAGCAGGTGCCAGTGCTCTGCATAAAGATGGAACAGATGTTAAACTCCTTATTTTATCATGTTTTCAGCATGTGATGGAGTGTTTTCCTGAAAAAGTAGATCTTTGAGTTGTGGGCTGAAAGATGAAACACAGAATATTCCCCACTTAGGAGTAATAGTTTGTTTTACACCAGCTTATCCATACTCTAATAATTAGGCTGCAGTGTGCTCAAGTACACCCACCCAAGGGTGTCCCAACAGGCTGTTATGTTCTTGTGCTAGAATTAGCATTAGGAAATAATATTTTGGGTAGCTAGTAAACCAAACTTTCCCACGTCTTCATGCTACCTGGGATACAAAGTAGCCACCATACAGAGTTCAGAGTACTGATAGTGATTCTTTTTAGCTTTCTGGGGGCATTCTTCTGCAAACGCCACTTGATTTTATTCCATAATAAAATATTATGTTGCATGTTTTTAGGAAATTAATTTTTCAGATCTTTCCCTATGTTTTAACCAGGTATATACAGAGCTTTTATACATGTAATACAACCTCCAATTGCCCACGCATAACTAGAACTATTTATAAAACTAAAAAAGCACAAACAAATACACCAAAAACATCCACAAGACTTGAAGCTTGGAATTGAAGTTACTCAATGAAAAGGCTGCATAACAGACTTTTGCTCTATTTTAAGATTTATCTTCTATTAGTGAATTTGCCATTCCCTACTGCGTAGTTATTTCTTCAGAGGGTGAAGGAGGCAGATTGATGCCTGTGGTATTTCCTGGCAGGCATACACAAGTCAGGCAGTCAGGCAGTATTGCCCACTTGCAAGCTATACAGCATCTTAAAATATCTCTGATCTCACAAAACTTCCAAAATTCAGCAGCCATTCAAGCAATTTCTGGCCAGAGTAAGTCCTGGAGTGCTTTGGAGAGATGTTTCCTTTTTTTTTTTTTTTTGAAAAATATCTGTTTAACTCCACTGTAGAGAACTCTATGCAAATCACAAGTACTTTGGCTGAATATGGCCTGATGGAGTGCTAATTCAAGGCACCTCTTACGTTTTAATCACTGCAAAACCAAAGCATTTGTCTGTCACAGTAAGTGTGCATGGTAGTGTTTTTCCACTGCAAAGCCTTTGTGAAAGCATACAAATTTTCAGCAATTGTAGATATATTGTATGATCACTGTATCACGCTGTGTTCATAAAGCAATGCTCAACTGATTCAGAAATTTGGGTTGATTTAAGGAAGTTGAATCCTCAGTATAAAATAACTCATTCCTTATCTTTTTTCTTTAACAACAAAAAGAAGCAGTTTTAAAATCTGAAAAAGTAACTTCCACTCTATGCCAATCATTACATCTATTTATTTTCTTGTCACACATTTAATTCTCTGCCTATTTTCCTTCATACATCACAGAAGTAGTGACAAAAAAGAAATACAAAAATTGATTATATACAGTATATACAGAGATCTGCAAATGTCAATTTCAATTTTAAGACAGGGAAAAGTAAAGGAAAATGTATTCCTGCAGTTCATCTCACTCTGTAATCCAAAGCAAAAATTTACGAAGTGGAAAACTAGGAAGTACAGACAATTTTTTAAAACTACAGGTATGAATTAACATGTGGACTATACAAAGGTCTTTGTCCATGAAGTATCCTAACTCATTTCTTGCTTTCTCACATTCAGAATTTCATATTTCTATAAAAAAGCTGAACTGCGTTCATAGCATCTATGCGTTCATTTATGCTGTGCTATTTTTCTTTTTTCTTTCTGTGTTAAATGTAATTGCTAACTATCCGTGCTAGTGTCCCAATGTGAAAGAGGTTAATACAGGGAGACCAACAAATAAATAATCAGTTGGAAAAGATTTCTCATATTTTGACCTAAGAGAAACTACTGGCTTTCTAGACTGGAAGAGTTTTTAATTATATCCAAAGGGACAGTGAAGTTATCTATGTGCTTATTCTTATTTTGTATTAAATATTGTTTGTTTTGGGAAGGTACCTACAGATGGGGGGGGATCCAAATGTTAAGAATTAAACCATAATTAAATTAATGTTATTAAATTCTATTTTCTCATCTTGGAATCTACTCAGATCATATTATAGCACTCATTTATTGTTTTTTGACTGTAGACAGTACTTTTGTATTAGTTTCATAAAATGTTCTAGTTGAATGTTCTCTAGTTTGAAAACAAACTATAAGATGAATAATGTCAGTCATCTTCCAGTTCACGTAAATGTATGCGTTGTTGCCACCCACACATCTTAAAGCATGAGATTATAGATCTTCTAGTACACCACAGAAAAATAGTCCTTAAAATACCTTGGATGGTTATTTGAAATCAATGCTGTTGTATGAGTCTACAGCACGACTGTCCTGCTTTTATCCCCAGACTCTGATATGTGAGGTCTGCTAGCAAAAGCACCCCACTGGTTTTGATTATTATGATCGTCCTTAGGCAGAGAGACAGATACTGAGACTGTTGGACCTAAGTCTATATTGACTTTAGAGATCAAAATCAGTACTTGGAACTGAATACAGAAGAGAGTTTGAAGTCAGTCCATGCATACCAGTAGATGTAACATACTTTTAAAACACTAGTGCTGTAAGGTTTTGCACCTTGTTCTCAGAATAAGATGCAGCTTCAGATAAATACTGCAAAATTTGTCAGTAGTCTGTAAGCTGTGGTTTCTCTTTACTATGGTGCTGTCTTCAAAGACAGACTGCTTATTGCACGCTTCAGGAATACTAGCTAAACAAGAGAACCAAGTGCAAGATGTTTTCAGGGTACTGCTGAGAAGTCAGGCAGAACCTGTCAGTGTGTGACGGTTCCTGGACAGCTTAAGTCTCCTTTATTTTCTCTGTCTTGCTTCTGAGAGTTTGTTTGCAGCTGACCTCAATTAGCTTCCATATAGCCTTTGTATGACTGACAGATCAACAGAGACAAAACGACAGTATTCATATTAATAGCCATTTTAAAAAATTTGGAAAACCAAAACTGAATTAGCAATTCTTTCTCCAACTTCCTATACTACCTCCTCAGTAGTATTAGGGAAGGGAGGGCAAGGTAGAAGTTACGCTCCTATAAAATCAAAAAAAAAAAAAAAGAAAAAATAAAGAAGCAAAATGTGGAGAAAAAAAAAAGCAGGTATAAAACAACAGATAAGCACTGAAAGTGAGCAGGGAATAAAAAGAAAGATTGATCAGGGTGCAGCAAAATAAGGGAATGGTCCCCAGCACATTACAGAGCCAGATTCAGTTATGAAAAGGAAAGAACTTCCATGACATATGCCTAGTTATGTCCATTGTATGTAGTGAGTAAGCAGGCTCCTGTTTTAATACAGTGAATTTCAAAAAAGCTTTTTATGTCACTGTATTGATGTTATGAAAAAGTTCTTTATTCTCCATATCCCACCAATAGCCTTTTATATGTTAATCTTCTCTTGAAAACTACATGAAATAAAAATAAAACGCAGAAGGTGGTTCAAATAAAAATATGCTGTAAGACCTTGGGCTTCATCACTTCAGGATTATCAGATCTGCCTATTGCTTTTTGTGGGATGAATTTCATATCCTGTAAGACCCTTTTGTACATTGGAATGTTCATGATGATTGAATTCTTTCTTAATATTGCACCGAACTTCTTACAGCTGAATGTAGACTCAAACTATCTGCCTTTAAGGACCCTGACTGGCAGCATGTAAGCATACCTTTTAACCAATGATTCAAAGTTGTTTTTATTACTAGTTTTGTTTATCTTTATTACCTTTCCACAATAGGTTTATATTCATATCTAAAACTGGGGGAGATATTCCTCTCAGGTCCTATGACTATCAACTTGAGGTGGTAAAACCTTTCAGATTTGTGTATTTTGAAGAGGCCTGCAAGTTTACTGATTTTAAAACTATTCTGCATTTTACCATTTAGCATTTTGTTCCCGTTCTCCTTGTCAGATATTCAAGATTCTCTGCCCTTTTGTTATGTTTTTGCACAGAAGTGGGGCACCCTCCCCTAAGTAATGATATGACTGTGAGAAACAGACAGTTAATACAGATGAAGTATAGAATGAGCTGTAGAGTATTTTGTTCATATTTTGTACATATATATAGACTAAGATGTCCATACCATATTATAATGCTTTAGGCATCCACATTGTATGTATTTTTCCAACAAAGTAAAGCACTGCCACCTTTAACCTTATTGGACGGTATGGGAGCTGTATTTTATTTTGTTAATGTTTGTCCAAAGGGATTTCTATTCAAGAGTGAGGTAGGCATAATTCAGATGTGGTGGAGAAAGACAGCCCTTGTCCCAGATACTTTTCAGTTTAGCTGCAATATACGGGGTAACTAAACAAAAGAAATAGGCAAAAAGGAATAGATAGCAAAAAAGGTAAGAAGAAAAGGAAACTGTACACAGAAGAATTTAAAATTCTAAATTGTGACATAAAATCACTTGAAGTCCACAGAAATTGTGTATTTCTGAAGAAATATTAAACATCTTGTGGTAGAATACCATAAATACTTCACTGGCTCTATCAAGCCATTGTGTTCTTTCTCCTGTTTCACAGCATCTTATGGGATTCAGCTTACCTAACAGCTGTTTTGCACAGGCAGTCACACAGGAATAAGTAACCACTCGCAGGGGACAAGTCACCCATCCTAAGTCCGGAAATAGGTGAGATGATTTAATATCAGGAAGTGCACCACAAACTGTGGACAAGTTTGTTCTCACTCTAACATGTTCTGTACCTGTTTGCAGAAAGGGTACGGGTTTCCTCCTTCAGTCTTTTCGCTGTTTCTTTTGAAGGAGTAAGAGAAAGATGAGAAAAAGGAGACAGTTCCTGCCCAGCGCTGACTGCCACCTCGTTCAGGTGTACCTTGGCATCAGCTGCATCCTTTGGACCTTCTCATCCCCCTGGCCTGCTTGACTGACTCTGAAGGGTTGTTACTATTTTTCCATGGCTGCTAGAACAGAGATGTGTTTCAGGGAAGAGGGAAGGGGAAATATAGAAGTGGGAGAAGAAAGGAAAATAAGCCAGGAGGGATCTGCCTAGGATTTCACCTGGCCCAGACAGAGGGCTTCAGTTTCTGCTTCTTCACATCCAGTGTGAGTGAGCTAGGCTACACCAGGGCTGCCCTGACATCAGTCCCAGACAGGAGGGACGTTCCAGGAGAGGCAGTCAGCACAGTGGGTGTTTGTCCTGCTCATCTTTGCCTTTGCTGGAACTTTGTAGTACTGAGTTCTCTACCTCTTCTAGCTCAGTGTTCCCTGGCCCAAAGACTTTATGGCTGAAATCTATTGTTTCTGTGTCGCATGAGAAAAACAAAACTAAGGGAAAATACTGCAGAACTTGCACAAGCATCTTCTTAGGAGGCTGTGCATGGTACAGGGCACATCCTTTTGCTGAAAGAGAAAATCAGAAGATGGTCCTGAATTTTAATTTAGAAGCAGTGGCTTATGCTTTGATCGTGAAGTATGCTTTATTATTTATAATTTTATGAGAAATATTTTCATAGGAATATGTGTAACATAACACTCAAACTAGGTGCTTTAATATTTTCCAGTGTGCAATATGGTGTTGAAAGTTAGCAAACTGCTGGCTGGATCTAGGCTGATACTTTCTTGGATAAGGTTCTACCATATGCTTTTATTTAAAGTATTTTTTTCTCTTAGTTTAGGTTTATAAAAAGCATGTGAAAAATGTCTTTTTTGGAAAAGAAGTGTTACGCAATTAGAAGATCACAGTGCTAGAAATTTAGTATCCTTTAGGAAATGTTGCATGTAAAATAAGTCAGATACTAAATCTAAATTTATAAAAAGAAATGGCAAGTCCTACTACCAACTGGAAATGCGATGTCAATCTACAAGATGTCATCACCAGCAGAGCAGATAGAAGCAGCAATTATGTTGAAGTAAATGTCTTTAGTTCCAGGAATTTTAAGCTCTGTATGAACTCTGACTAGCTTCCCAGTATAGATATGAATCTTGTTGAAGGAGTATGTCCATATTTCCTTCTGAAAAAAAAAAAGCTCAAAAAATTGGCATTAAAAATTATTTTGATAGTTATTCTTTCTTCATTATTTGCTTTCATTTTCACGGGACTCCAGAGTATTGCTTAGGCTGATCTATGTCTGCTTTGTATGAGCAAGGGAACTTCTGTCCAGCAGTACTGTTCCACACTTTCCACTGTTTTGGAAAACTTGTTGCAGAAACATCAAGTGACTAACCCTCTTTTTAAAGAATACATGCAAACTGTATTCTTTCTGAAAACACCACTTCTGTTTCCTGCTTCCCACCTGTGAGTCTGGAAGCTGCAATGTGACTAAAGGAAAGCAGGAAAGTGAGTGCTTATGAATTACTGTACCTGGTACATGGAGCATCTGTACCTCACAGCATTTTGTCAGATGCGGGGTTTGTTGGTGTAAAACTTGTCGACATTTTTTCTTTAAAATTCCCTTGTGCTACTCTTTTGTAGAAGTGAAAAATTCTAGAAAGACATCTTCATAGAAATGAGAATTACTAAACCATTTTTATTACCCATTTTGGAAGGGCACATTTGCAAGTTCTTTTATTGACTCCTGTGTTATCTTTGAAAAAAAATGATTTTTCAATTGTTTATTTTGTGATTGTAGAGATACTACTTTAAGGAAGCTGTGCTTTCAGAGCAGATAAGGCAGCATCATTCATCACGACCATGCAAGCAAATATTCTGGCTTACCCTGTTACTTTTTGCTATTGCCCTGAAGAACAAATGTCATGGCTTTGGAATGCCAGAGAGGGAGGTGCTTTCCATACAGCCCAGGGTAGGGCTGGAGCAGGTCAACAGGAACGTTGTGAAATTCAGCAAGGATAAATGTGGAGTCCTGCACCTGAGAAGGACTTGCACTTGCCCTTGCAGTGATGCTGGTTAGGGACTGACTGGATGTGGAGCAGCTTTACAGGAAAGGCCATGGGGATTTTGATGGCCAGCAGCGTATCCTGACAGCAAAGAAGACACAGTACTGGGCTGTACTCACAGGA
The DNA here is from genome assembly GCA_013396635.1 of Penelope pileata. NCBI lineage: Eukaryota > Metazoa > Chordata > Aves > Galliformes > Cracidae > Penelope > Penelope pileata. The sequence goes on along the minus strand of WBMW01002124.1, from coordinate 118,201 downwards.
GCACAGAGATTGAGAAAGGATTGAGGGAGGTGATTTTTCTTCCCCTTAGTGCTCAGTAGACCACACCTAGAATACTGCAGCCAGTTTGAGCCCTCTGGAACAGGAAAGACATGGCTAAACCAGAGCTAGTGGTACCAGCAGGTTGCCACCAGGATCAAGAGCTGGTGCACCTGGTGCACCTGTCCTGTGAGGAGAACCTCAGGGAAGTGGGTTTTTCAGCATGATGGGGAGCTTCACGTGGACTCAATTTCTGTACCTACAAGGAAGTCAGTCATCAAAAAGATGTAGTGAGGCTTTTCACAGTGATGCACAGCTGGGAGGTGAGAGACAACAGGCATAAACCAAAACAAGAGGCACTGAATATAAGGAAAGCCTTTTTGCTATGAGGACAGACAAACACTGCAACAAGTTGACCAAAGAGGTGGTTCAGTCTCTGTCCTCAAAGGTTTTCAAGACCAGGCTGGATAAATCTCAGAGCAACCTGGTGTAATCTGATGGCTGACCCTGCTTTGAGCATGAACTGGACCAGAGACCTTTTGAGACCCTTCAATTCTGGGTTACTCTGTGTCTGTGCTATCCTAATGCAACCACACAATTCTGTGCTGTTTTAGAGCTGGGGTAGTAATAGCAAAGTCTTCTTAATTGTTCTGAATATTTAAATGATTTGGCCATGCATTACTCTTGCTTTTGGAACCCGTAAATGCTACATATGCTCTGTACGTTCTCCAAACAGCTTGTATTTGTGCTTATTTGCTGGTATGACGTGCTAACTGTGCAAAAAAGTTTGGACTCTTGCCTTAGAATATAGATACCTGCCAACTGAAAATGAAGTCTACATAGTACCGCAAATGCTTTCTCTGTCTATGGAAAGTGCCTCTTATGTGCCAGAAAGAAGCATTTATACCACATGGTTTTTACTGCTTTTCACATCTGTTAACATTTACATGTGTCAGAAAACAATACCTGAATAGTACAGGGAAGGGATACATGAAGTTCAAGGGCATTGCGTCGAGAAGAAGGACATGTAGTATTGCACTGGTGCATCGGAATAGAAAAAATAGCTTTCTTGGACTTGTGAAATATGCACAGTATCTATGTGGATATGGTGTGTGCATACAATCTATGAATACATTTTCACAGCTGAATTGGATGACCCAGTAAATTGAATTAGACCCACAACAAGGTCGAGAAGTAGCAGTCAGAAAGCGACAGAATTATAATTTTGTTGGTATATAAGAAAATGATACAATTTTACTTTGTTTATGACAGCATTTATATCAACATCTTTGAAACTAGATTCCTAAATATAGAATTACCTGCTTACATAGAAATATTTTGCATTTTTGATAATCTCCCCAGTTGCCTTCTTATTATTACATGAAGTAAGTTGACAGACACATGTTTCTGTATATCCTCTATCCCCACAGGCAGCTACTGTATTAGACTCTGTTTCCAGGAATACTTCTTTGAAGTCATATTCTGAAAATCCTGGGACAGCGTAGTACAGGATTTTGTATAACGTGGCAGTTTGCATGGATGTTACCGCTGGCAAGCAATTTAGAAGAACAACAAATTAGAGAGCAATTGATTCTTGATCTGCCAAAGTCTGAAGGAAAAAAATCAGTTTTTAACATTTTTATAAAAATTACCATTTGCATTGCTGCATACAACTAATTCTTTAGGCATCTGAAGAGGTACTTTATGTTGTTCTTTGTTGCCAAACTCTGTTTCTCCAAAATGTGGCTGCAACAAGGAGCAGAGATAACCCCCCTCAACCCTACCACTGCCATTGTCATTGCTTAATATTGAGCTCACCGTGGGAAGTGACAAAATAAAAATATTTATTTTCACAAGTCTTCTGAGCCCAGAAATAAGTGATGGCCAAAATAACTTTGTATTGAGGACTACCTACCACGGAGTCATAACAAAGGCAGAGAGTTTGTTTTGGTTTGTTTTTGCTATATTTCTACTAAAAAAATTACCTCTATTAATTTCACAATGAACTTCTGCTCTTATGAACTGAGAAAAAATCTCATGCTGAATTTATTATGAAAGTTCGAGTTCCACACTCACTGCACTTAAAGAAGCCTTGCACTAGGTCTGTGAAGATGCAGTGAATGATCACATACGGCCTGTAGTTTCCTTGCTCCCAAATTTGAAACTTACGGTGTTACCAAAACAACCATATGAACGATATGTGTATACATATTTTCAGTTTTGAGTCAGGGATGTGAAGGATCCATACCAGTTGCTGTCTGTAAGTTATACAAGAAAGTTGTGAGGCACCCAAAGAAACTCTTTAGGTTAATGAGAAATCAGCTGTGGAAATTAGCAACAAAGAAAGATCTTCATTCAGCAATATTTCTTCGAAAAATGCTAAGTTTCTGATAAGACTTGCTTTCTGGCCATTGTCGTTTGTAGAGCAGCTTGAGCCCTGCACAGACATGCTGCTTGGCCATGCCGCCAGCTGAAGGCAGTGGTGAAACTCCACTGACTCCACTGCCTGCAGGACCTAAGTCAGATTTTCCTTGCAAATAAAGTACAAGAATACAAAGCTTCCTCATCTCATTTTCTTGTGTCATTTCACCTCTGGTGTATCCTTCAGAAGTATTCACACCCGCAGATTTCTTATCTAGCTATTTGGACATAGATAGTTGGTTACATTAATGGAAATTACAGGAAGAAGAATTGCTAGAAAAAATATAATTGGTGTTTAATTTACATAACATTCTTTTTGACATGATTTAGGCATATTACAGGCGCTCTTACAGGTTACATATAAGGGTCAAAGGGTGAAAGGTGACTGGCAAGATGCTTGTTCTGTACATTTGGCTAACACAAGTACTTCCTCAAGTATAAAATGCTTTGATCTCTATAAGCAAATGCCATATGTGTGCAGCTGTGGCCCATGCCTCACGATTGCTGGAAGGTTAGAAAAAGGTAGCATATGAATTTGATGTCTGCATTCAATTTATGCTTTTATATTTAGCAGTTCATAATTTTATGTAATATTTTAGCTGTATGAAAAATATGCGCTGGAGTTGAGTGATAACAGATTTCTTTGTGGTTTGACTCAACATTGTTTGGGTGAACACAGAATCCTAAGTATTGCAGACTGAAAATATAGGTTTTAATTAGAGCTGTCTGAGCTTCAAAATACCTGGACGCACATTACACTTGGCAGATTTTCAGAAATCTGAGGATTGTGTGAAGCTGATTTAAACTGGTCAAGAGCCTGCTGTTTCTGCTGTTTTCCAGCATATATTGCATTTGCAGTTGCATCACAGACTTGCAACACTCTAAGGAAAAGAGATCCAAAACTATTATTAATCATTTTCTGATATGCAAAAGTGTTTTATCATCAAGGCCTGTGTTATGTCATGCTTGTGTTGAATGGTACCTTACTCTAAGGGAATTTCCATTGAAAAACCTGAATGACTTCCAGAGTGAAAGATCTGTTCCACATGACTGAAGAACTGAATCAGCTCCAAAATTCGGTGCCTCTGTTGTTTTTTACTTTTCCATGCAAATTTATAAGAAGGGCTTGCCCAGGTCTGTATCTCTCAAGCAGTTTAACATGAGTGGTTTTCTCTGACAGCAGAGAAACCTACTGCAGTCAATGGGACACAGGGTCCCTTCATGTGGATCCACTTTTATGATCAAGGCCAAAAAAAAGCATAGTTTTGGTTTTTAAAAATCTTGAGCATATACAAATATATCAGTATGCCTTCAGGGGAAACAGTGATTTTGATTAACACATATGCAGTGTCTGCTTATAAGAAAAAATCCAATTCAGAACCAGTAGGCAGACATGATGAAAAAAATCGAAAATCAGACATGAAAAGATCAAATTACAGGTACAAGTATTATAAAGTGTTGTGCTCTATATGTATGCTAATAGCATTCACATGTACGTATATAATACAATGTTTTTTGTCAATATAATTTTCAATATTACATTTCTTATCTGTGTGTGAGTAAATACATACAAAATATGATTTGAATATTATTTAAATAGTGGCATACTTACTTGTATTTCTCATGCTATCTTTTATTGTTATTTTCACTAGCTCCTACTGGCTATGGTAGGCTCTACAGATGAAACTCTGCAGGAGGCAGCAGCTGGTTGCATAGCAAACATCCGCAGATTGGCTCTAGCGACAGAAAAAGCGAAGTATGGCTGATGCTTTAGCAGCTTTTACCAATATTCTTGGTTTGCAATCCAACTGCATTTGAATACGATTACTTCTAGCGTTGGTATTTCACAGCACATCTAATTTAAATGAGAATAATTTAGTTAAAAAAATACATCTGTGGAAAACGGTGTTTGTTTTTGCATTAATGATTTGTCACATGTCAGGTTTAGAAAGCATTCACCATTAGTTTTCTAGATCTTTTAGTATTACATCTTTTAAAAGACTACCAGTTAAGACATGTCTAAGAGATGCTTTCTACAATAATAAGCTTGTATTTGAAATTAGTTGTGAATATAAATGTTTTTGCTTATCTGTGACATTGCAATAAATACATTTTCCATCACCGTGCGTGTGGTTGTGATGTAATTGATGAATGTCTTGAACAATTCCCTTTGTGCTAAATTAGTCTAATCATGCTGTCATTATGTTTTTGCCTGTTTGATCACTTACAACTCACAGGAGAGGACAAAATACAGATACATCATTCTCACATCTGGTGTTATATAAGGACTGCAAACAGCTGTAGCAGTAGACATCACTCAAAATTTCCTGTTTCTACCAACATCAAACAAAATAGAGCTTAATTTTATAAGTGGCTGGTGAAATGTGTTTTAATTAACATATGTGTTTAAATAGAATCAAAATTTACCAGCTGTACAGAGAGAGTATTGCGTTTGTGCTTACACATTATCTGATTGTGTTCGTCCATTTGGAAAAATGAGGGCAACATTGTATTGATGTAGTTACTTTATTTTCTGCATAAAATTATATTCGCAGAGTTAATTTCAATAATCATATAAGCATTGCTTGTTGTTATTACAGCTAAGAGAACCACTCTACATGCCATGCTCAACAAATAATAAGACATTTCCTTGAGAGCAGTAATGTCTTAATTACAAGCACAGACATCTGACAAGTCTGAAAAAAAAACTTCAAACCAAATGTTTAAGTAACTTGTTTGTCAAGTACCCGGTTCTGAATGATTTTCTACTTTACTTAATAATTAACCATTTTCTTGTTTTGGAAGCAGTTTATAATTCAATTATTATTCCTTTATCTGTCATGGCTACTAAAGACAACTAATTTTACTGTCAGCAGAAGCTTCTAACGAAGACATAAAGAAAATCCATCTTTTTGTGTTTTCTCTAAAGGCTCATTTAAAATTTCTTTTTAGAAGACTATGATAAAGTCCTGAGAAACGAGGATTCCATTGGGCCCTTAGGAAAGGTGTGAAGGATACAAACTACAGACAGGTGCTGGCAGTGTGGAAGGCAAGATATGAATCCAGTTAGTAGTTTTTGCTAAGTGCAAACACCAGCATGATCATGGGGTTGTCACAAGTTCTATCAGCAACCAAGCACATACTATTTTAAGTCATTTTCAGCTCAGCCCTATAGACCTGATACGTTACTTTAAGCAAGTACGTCCATATCATCATTCTGATATCACTGCTGTAGTAGTGTCATATGCTTCATTGCTGGACCCAAAAATACTTCTGTGTCCTCAAAAATATTTTTGGGTACACAATTGCCAAATTCATTTAGAACAGGATAGACTTGATGTATTATTATTATTATTATTTATTTATTGTTCTGTGAAAGTAGCTGTAGATACAAACAGGTTGTCACTGTCTTGCTTGTGAAAAATACATAAGCTGGTGGATTATTTTTCTTACTGTTGTGGGGAAAAAAACTCCCTGACGGTAATTGTTGTCCTTAACATGACCTTTCAAGGCAGTCTTGACACTTTAACATGGATTTCATATGGAATAAGTTCTAAAGTAAACTTAATTTTATGATACAGGCGTCAGGGCAATAAATGTCAGGTTCCTGACAATTAAATGGCCTCAGCTTGACACTCACACTCAGGCTGGTAGCCCATACGCCTCTGAGTAGTTCATGCGAAGTCTTTATTTTAAGGTCTCAGACAGTTAATCCCAGACTTCAGCCAAATTATTTGCACTATTTTCTTTTCCTCTCCCATGCCTGCAGTTTTTAAGTTCTGAACAAGAAGAAGTTTTGAAATTGATCTCTACACAGTCAAAAGATCAGTATTAAAAAGTACATCTTTCTGTGGCCAAAACTGCTGAATTCCACGTAATTAGTATAAAGAGATTTAGCTGTTGGAAAACGAATAAATGAACCTGGTTCTTGGCTCCCTTAAAGGGTGCAGTACAGCATGTACATTTGAAAAGCTTCCACTCTCTCAGCAGAGCTGTGCTGAGTTCCACAACACCGCAGCCTCCTGAAAAGCCTGCTCACAAAGCTGGATGCTGGCAGCTCACAAAGCAGGGTGCTGGGTCCCGCTCACATCCCCTCCTGGCAGGTCCGTGGCCCATTGAGGCCTGGCAGGCCCGCAGCCCAGTCAGGCCTGGCAGCGGCCCCACCATTCCCAGCACTGAGAGCCGGGCACGGCTGGCTCGCTCCTCCACTGATCCTGGCAGGGAAATGCCTCTGTCCCTCTCCCAGCCCACCAGCTGCTGCTTATCCGCGTAAACCTGGAGCCTCTAAGGAATTATGTTGATACGGAGCATTCAAGCTCAATATTGTTTTCAGCACAATTTGATGTACAAATTCAGTGCTCTGTTCCCTTCATTTGCAGTTGCTTGCTCCTTCCCTCTTGATTTCTTTCTGTATTTTTAGTCTTGTAACAGGTTTTTTTACACCCCTTGGTTTTATTTACACTGATGTTACCATCAGCTGAGAGTACCCGTCACATTGCAAAGTTCTGGGAGCCAGCTCCTCCGTTTGTGCCGAGCACCATGCTGCAGCTTGCAGCGACAGAAACAGGCCTGCTCCTCACCAGCTGCTCCTTTTGAGCTTTGTTACTCGTTTTCATCAAAATGTCAGAAAACGTAGAGGCCAAGTAAGAAAGGTTGTCAGGAGAAAGTGTTGTTTCAAGTATGGAAATACTCTAGTTGGTGAGAAAAAAACAAGAGAACAAATCTTTCACCTTTATGTAATTACTTCTGGAACCTGAAAAGCCCACCAAATCTTTCAGTCTGTGCATCTGTCAGCAGCAAGATAGCTTTTCTTTTACCCCTCTATGAGTTTGTGATTTATTGCTTGGTGACAGATAACCATTATCAATAATTTAATTGCCCCAGGATGTTCAAACTGCACATTTAAGTCTGGGATTTATGTTCATTTCCTCTTAATGTTCATGCTAATGGCAAGTGCATGTGTTCTGACACACCATACTGTCTCCAAGTTGCTGGGGAAAAACAAACTTTGTGGCCTGGGTGCACTCGATCTGCGATGTGTTAGGGTTTGTTATACTGCTCTGTCACCAAAATTTTTCTTTGGTGAATGAATGAGCTCAAGATTCACAGGGCTGTTGTGAGATACGAATCACTTATTTGCTTTAGGCTTACCGATCACTTTGTGTGCAATTGTGGTATCTCTTTCATTCCACATCACCTAAAATGAGTCAAACGAGCTGCTGACACCAGGGTCAGATGAGAATCAGCCCAGAAGGCTGAGCAAGATAACGTTAGCTTAAGGATTTCATCTCATAATAAATTAAATGGTCGTTCCTTGAACATTTCTATGAAACTAATCTTTGTTTTACACACGACAGCAGAATGACTACAATGGAAATATGTAATACATTTCTTTAGCAGTGGTATTCAAGATTCCACGCGAGCTGTTTGCAGAGCTTATTTCCAGAGGCAGAAGCTAACTGCTCCCCGACTGTAAATTGTGGTTGGCCTCTTCTTTAGCCACTTAAACTCTGCTGCACACTGCTCAAGATCCAGAACAAGAGAAGGAAGCAAGGCATCTGAACCATGGCTAGATTCAGACAGCCTGACCTGTGCTTAGGTGACCTGATATGTGCCAGGACAAGAGTGTCTGCAGCTGTGGCCGCTGTGGGGGCATGTTTCATTACATAGCTTCTGAAGGAAATAACCTTACCAATTGTTGTTCCCTCCTCTGCCTAAGCACAGATGTTCCTCAATGCTCAACATTTTGCTGCTTTGAGCATTGAAGCTAATCAAGTGTCAACCATTTTCATGAATCTCTTGCTTGAGTGCGGTTTGACTTTGTACTGTGTGCTTTCTGTCCTATTGCCTGGCTGTCATTTCAGTAGTATCCACTGCTTGATAGGAAGGATTTCCATGGACAGCATTGACTCAGCTTTTGTTTATTCTCTCAACATTTTTTGTGTTATCTGCCAGACACCTTTCAGTTGGCAAGGTCTGCTCCCTTTTCCAGTTGTTGTCATTGGCAAGTTGAATGTTTTATCCTAGTTACAGGCAGCACAGTACCCTTCAGCTGTTTGATCTTTCTTTTATGACAACTGTAATAAATTTTACTTTATATACAAATATTTTCTTCCTGAAATGTTCATAAACCCATGAAGTGAGTTTTGGCTTTGGCTACTAAATTATGTGATGTGGCCTAACCCTATCACATTTGCAGCTCTCAAGTGGCACAAAACCATCTACTAATTTCTTGTGCTTTCAGTCAACATTTGGGAAGCTTGATGCAGTGATAAGATAGCAGTTGCCCGGTCAAAACCTTTGCATGTTGTCACTTTGGCTGTATGTTGGACGAGGGCCAGAAGAATTACATTATCATAATGCTGAACCATGAAACGTTAGGTCATAAAACACAAGTTTCCAGGCAACTCCCCACTGCAGCAGGATCCTGAGTGCCTTAAAACTTCCCTCCTCTTCATTAAGTGGGAATCTGCCTAGAAGCTTTTGGGGGACAGAAATGTTCATTAAAATCACAGCAGTAAGTTCTGTCTGGTCATGCTGTGACAGCCCTGGTTTCTCCAAGGAGCACGGCAGCTGCAGAAGAGCAGCACAGAGCACCTGTGGTCTGCAGGGCGCATCTGGCAGCTTCTATGGCCAAGCCGTGAACTGCACGTTCTGATACCCAGGTTAAGTAATGAGGGATTTGTGTACTGCTTCTGAAAAAGAAAAAAAAAGGCTTTAATAAAAACAGTAATTAAAAAGTTACAGATGCAGATAAAATTAAAAACATATGATATAGAATTGAAATGATTTAGTGTTGAAAAATGCTGGTTGATTCTGTAGTAGTTAAATTTTTAAATAACTTGTCTTGAACAAGCAAATAGTTTTAAGTATTTGGCTATGTGTCTTTTTTGTAAAAAAATGTGAACACAGATCATGTTGCTGGTTCTCTCTACCACAGACTGGTAAAGGCTGTGCTATAAAATTAGTGCAGTAAACCACTCATCTTTCCAGTTGCCGCATTCTCCTCCAGTTGACAGCCTTTTGGGGCCTTCTTGGCTCTTCAGCAAAAAGCACCAAGCGCAGTTCTGTTGCTCTAATGAAAAAATAACAACAATGTCTGGGAAGCCATAGAATGATGCAATAGCCATGCTGTTCTGCTTCCTTTAATGTGATGAAGCTTGCATATTTGCCTGGCCCCAGTGTTTCACTCCTGCCAGTATTGTACTGTAAAGAGACTTGGCAGAACACGTTCAAAGTCTATTCGTGGTTTTTCACTCAGCATTAAACCTTCCAATGACGGAAGGGTGGGGGAACCCATATTGGGACAAACAGACACTCTAAAAAAATTTAAAAAGAAGAGTAGTGGTAGATGGTAAGAGGTTACTAAGTCTTAGTTGTGGAACTGGGGTTGACTGGGGCCAAGCTCAGACCCACTGGAGGATGTTGTCTTGCATTAAACAGGCATAAATTTCCAGGGGGCAGCCGGGAAAGGAAGGCAGCTTCTGATGTACTCAGTGAAGAGACACAGGTTGCTTCACTCTGACTAAAAGCACCTTGTTTTTCATAGGTGTGCTTGGTCACGATGGATGCTACAGCGCAGAGGTTTGTGGATGGCACCTTTTGTGCTGTTTGCCCAGTATTTGGAAAATTCCTTTCCCCGTGGCTGCAGACCTTCATTACACTCACTTATGGCTGACTTTCTTTTCTAATTAGATCATTTGGAAAGCAGACTACCTAGCCCTTACCCCTGCGTGAGGTTAGGCAGGAAAATATTCACCATGGAGCTGGAGAAACTCTTTGAGAGAAATATTCCATGTGCACTTGCAGCTGAGGCACAGAGTATGTTCAGAAGCTGAAGTGGTCAGATTGATGCCTCTTTCCAGCCCATTCCACAACTGTCTGTGGTGGGGTGTCATGTAAAAGGAAAAATATTTGGAAAAGCGGACATCTGTGGGCCAGCCTTGGTATGCTTCCCAGAATGTAATGACTAGGTGAATGTTTTTCAGCGTAGCAACTTAGGAGTAATAGGTGGCTGCCAAGCACTGGATCTGATGTGGGACGAAGAGGTACAAAACAAAGAGGAGTGATTCTCTGAAGAGACTGAGGCCTAAGTCTTTCCAAACTCAGCAGGAAGAGAAAAACACCTCCAAAACAGAACTTTCTTCATTTCCCCCATGTTTCTTTCCATGTCTTTGAGACACTTCCATTGTGTGTGGACGTGCTCCTATTCACTAGTCTTAGGGCTGTACCAGTGTACATTCATGATTGCCAACATTTCTAAATCAACACGGTTACTGAGAACTATGTTTTGATTTTAGTTCCACTGGCAATTACTGATATCTAATTACCACTTAATCCATTCTGAACTTTGTAGGAATGTGTAATAGAAACCACTTTAATTTTTTCTAGAAGGAAATTTGAATCATGTGTCTCTTCTCCTACATGACTGTCACATTCACACCGTCCCAAACTAAGACACATTTCAGCTTTAAGATTGAAATACCCTGTACTCCATGTGCATCCATGTTTTGGGAGACGAGGAGTGCAGGCTCAAGTGCCCTGCAACACTCTGAGACCCTCTGCAAGTCCAAGGGAGTCCCCATCAGAGAAAGCCAACATAAGAGAGGAGCCCTCTGGCCGGGGAACATGGACAACCAGGACAGAACAAAACGCAGCTGTCATACTGGTGCCTCAGAAAGTGCTGGCTAAAATGCTGAACTCCAGCATCTCTTTGCTAGCTACATCAAGTGTCTGTGTCCCTGAGAAGGCTGAGATGGAACACAGAGCTTCTCCACCACGTTTCCCAGTGCTGCAGGCCCCAACGTTGGCGAATATGGGCATGTCCACGTAGTGGAAGTGTCTCAAAAGCATGCAAAAATCTGGAAAGCAACATGGGGGGACTGAAGGGCCCCAGCACTGGAGATCTGTGGGCACCCTGCAGCACGGTGAGCCTGGGCCCACGGCTTGCATCATGTGCCTGGCAGGGCATGCTGGGCACATGCAGGCATGCGTTTGCATAGCAGATCTAAGTGGCAGTTCAGAATGACTGACCCAGCCGAAGAAAACCCTGGAAAACCTCACAGCATGAAACAATAAAGCTGTCTAAGAATTTAATCCAACAAGAAAGTTAGTAATTGTCAGAAGTCCATGAGATTTACATTTCTAAAACAAAGCAGTCCAACAAAGTAAGAAGATGGCGTTGATACAATCAACTAGTAACAGTTTTGTGAATTAATAAGAATGTGGAGGGAATTCAGTTACAAAAGGTAGCTGCCACCTGCAGGCACCCCTTCAAGGTTTTAATCAATAATGTTTGTGGAAAAACACGAAATTTTGGCCTCAGCTCTCACTTTGCTTGGGCAGGCAACATTTTGCATTGACCAAATGTGATCTGAACAAATGTCTTGAATAACTGTTAATAAAATGATGGTGCAAGACAAAAGGGGATGCAGGAAAGATCCTGATGGCTGAGGATATGCTGTGAGCCCACCCTGACATGAGCAGGGACAGGTTCCTTGGGCAGCTCCAGGTAGTATGTAACAGCATGGAAATCCAAAGGTGGATGCATCATGCACTACTGTCACATTGCTCCCCTTTCCATAACGACCTGAAAGTCCATGTTGATATCAGTCATCCTCCACGCTCTCCCATGAGAAGGGAACTCCAAGAGTGCTTATAGAAACCTTTCTTGCAGTGGGGATCCCAACACAACCTGTGAGTCAAACACCCTCCTGATGTCCCAGCACTCACCAAATGTCAAAAGGATGCACTCAGGAGAGCATCCCACCAGTCTGCTCCAGTGAGCTTTTGCCATTTTCCATCCCTGGCAAGCAGCTGAACGACAGAGAAAGCAAAAGAGGACTTGCAGAATGAAAATGTGCTCTGAGCTCCAGGGGCTGCCTTGCCTCCAGCTCAGAACAGCTCCTTCTGTTTCAGCCCAATAACTAGGCAGTCTCCTGAAGCCTTCTCAGATGACTGCTATCCTGCAGATCCCAAAAGAAGCGGCATGAGAGAGAGCTTACAAAAGGCTCGATATCTCCCCAAGCAGTCTCAGTCTCTGCTAGATTAGCAATGCAAACAACTGAAGGCTTCCTGAAACTAGCCAGAGACATTTGGCAAACCTGTGTGTTTGTGACTGCTACCTTCATTGGAGACGATTGACGTGACTGTGTCCGTTCCAAGGAATTGAGCATTTCTGCACTATCAGCCACCTGGTTCCAGGGCTGGGGAGTCCATCCAAGGGAGGACAGAAGCACGATGACTGCTTGAAGCAGCTCCGTGGGTAAGAACCTTAAAAAGCTGGATCCTTTGTGTAAGAAATCATATTCTTTGGCTGGTTTGTAAATGTTCATTGCAAACTATCTATTGCTGCTGCCAAAGAGAATTACCTTAACTGGGACCTTATGGCTCAAGCCATGGAGAGTCTCCCACATAAACATAGGCACAAACTGAAGTGCCTTTTTTTGGAGAAAGTGTTCCAGCCGAGTGCTGCCATCATCGTCACAGCCTGTTACAGGACAGTGGTGGTGATAACACTGGAAAAGTTCTCATGGATGAGTTCACTGAGCTCCAGGAGACCCAGCGGCTGCTGAAAGTATCTTCCTCAAGGGCTCCGGCTTCTTCAGTAAAAGCAGCATTGTTACTTGTACACTGCAGAATGCCATCTGCTCCTCACCAGATACCTGCATCCCAACAAACAGAGGCAGACTAGGCCCCTGAAGGACAGTCAGTAAGCGTTCTGCTTCTGTGGACAAAAGAGACCATGTGAGCACCTGAAGAAAAGCCATAAATCTCACAGAGAAAACCACCTCCCCTGTCCTTTTCTGCTGCACATCTCCATTTAACTCCCAACAGAAAATGGGTAATGTATCCAGAGTGAGGTCCCTTCAGACCACTCTGTGTGAACCGGCAAAGTCTGCCCGGTCTTGGGTGGTTTAGCTGGTTTTAACCTAGATATTGTTTGCAGAACAGTGAACAACAAAATCCTCACCTAGGCTTTGGCCACTCCTAAAGTACCCTCTTGATCTGAGATCCAGGGATTCATAAGCCCAGGGCTGGATCTACATACCTTGAACTAGATCCCATAAGCAGCCTGGCAGGCTGTGGCTTGCCAGACCCACCTGGAGAAAGGCACCGATACCTCAGCTGTCCTCGGGGAGAGCCTCAGCACAAAAGCAGAGGTCTCCTCTCTGTACCTAACCATGGCCTGACCCACTTTGCCTCGGCCTTGACAAGGTGAGAGCTTTCCTAAGACTACCAGTGTCTGAGCCAACCTCCCAGTGACACGTGGTGGTCCTGGGCTAGCAGCCAGCATTCAGATCCATCAAGATAGGAGCTCCCACTGCTGCTGGGGTAAGTCCATGGTGCTGCACACTTTCCACCTGGTTGGAGAGCCTAGTTTATGGGAGAGGTGCCTGGCTCCTCACTGGGGAAAAGCATCACTCCTGCCAGTGCTGTCCAGAAATGCTGCTCACTGCTCCCTGAGTTTTCTTCCTTACAGAACTGGTGAGTAGGAAACACACGCAAACATAGCCTTAAAACACGCTGGGCTATGCCTTGCTTTAACCTGATGGAGAAGGCAGAGCCCCAGAAGGCTTGGATGCCCCCACTGTGCCCTGGGGAGCACCACACCAAGATGCTCAGAGCATCTCTCCCCTTGCAGGAGGACATAACCCCAGCTGGTACCACCAGGACTGGTGCACGTGGGGAGCCTCTCCTTCAGGCTGGCATTTCAGGAAAAGGCAGCTGCCACCAGAACCGCTGTGGGATGGGGCAGGCACAGCCCAAGGATTGCCCAGCCCTGTGGGGCTGCTTGCCCTGGGCACAGCTCGCCCCGAGGAGCACACACATGGGCACAGACATGGACACATGGCACAGCAGAGGCAGACTGTGACCCTGCTCTCCGCTCACACTCACGGCCAGTGTTTACCCTGGCAGCCACGTAGGTAATTTTATACCCTTTCGCTACTTTGTGGAAATGCTATGAGGTGACTGGCACCTGAATTTGTTGACAGCTTAGAAGGAAACAATTTAATGATGCAAACCTGAGGCTGATTCTGTCCTTACACCCTGGGACAAGACCCCGCGAACCGTCACGGGGCACCTGCGGGCAGCTCCCGTCCCAGCCCGGCGAACACTGGGTGCACGCACACAGCACACACGGAGCAGAGCTCGCAAAGCCAATGGGGTAGCTGCCGGCAGAGCCAACGTTTATGCACACGATCAAATGTGCAATTTAGGTCAGAGTGCTTTGTCGTATTCTTGGCTTGTGTTTAAAAAAAACAAAATAAAATAAAAAGAAAAAAAGGATGAGAACCCACAAATCACATTTAACTTAGCAGAATGATTTATTAAGTAAAAACACTGACGGATTTTTGAAGTACTGAAAGGGTTGAAACAGTCTGAATAGAATAAAAATTGACACAAATTTTTACCACAATGCAAAAGGAACTTGAAGTATTCTAATAGGAGTTTGCTTTAATGTTCATGCATGTCTTCACATCCTGCTTTTGGCAATGGCCAGGAAAGAACTACCGAAATACTGTGAGAAAAGCTGTTCTCATGTTATTTCTGGCCCTGCTGTAATGCGTGAAATCAGGACATCTCATGAGAGAGACTGATATTCAAGATTTTCAGTCTATTTTTCAGACAAAAAAGTCTGAATATATCTCTAAACTTCTGGTTTTAGTCATGGCTAGATCTCAAAGCAACAAGAAAAGTATTCCTGAGGTCGCAAGTCAAACAGTCCCATTACAGAGGAAAAGATAATAGTTACATTCAAATAAGCTGGAGGAAAAGCCTACAAAGGCAACATTCACTTGACGTGCTACGGGGACACCACCTCCTCCTCGCAATAACCCTTAATGCCATTGAGGGAATCCTGAACACCTTTCACGGGGTGGAACGGGGCTGTCATTAAGTGTAAGGTGCTTGAAGGCCTCGGCAAGCGCCCTGGGAGCGGCCCCGTGGGGGTGTGGGGTGCGATCTGCCCGAAAGCCCCTTCTGATAAACACCTCCAGGATCCAGAGGAACGCAGGGCTCTATGAACTATATGGTTTCTGGTGCCCCTGCCAGCTCTGAATAAATACGCTGTGTGTGTAGCCAAGGTCTTGCAGAATTATTTCCTGAAAACTACTTTAGAACCAGAAGGAATTAATGAAGATGTGCCAGCTATTTCCTCCGCTGGCTTGCATGCCTCAGCCTCACCAATAATAAATATTAACGGTCTGTACAGGAGTTACACGGCTGCACCAGCATTTCACACCCCGCAGGACCCATTCGCTGCACACAAACAGGAAAGCACAGAACAGGAGCTCGGTGCCTCTCCATGGGCATCGGCTCTGGGGGCCGACCCCGCCACAGCCCGGCTGCAGCTGAATCGCTGGCGTCGGCCTCGCCTGGAATCGCATTTGTGTATTTTAAAACTCTTCACAGAGCTTTAAACTCAGTTCTACTCAAAGCAAATAATACAACTATCAGCACTGGTTAAGCAGATTAATAGGATCTGCCTGGCTTTTTAATCTGCTTGAATAAACATTTGTATTTATTATTACTGGAAAACTCCGAGAAACCATCTAAGTCATCAGAGATTTATGAATGATCAATTATGTAAAACCGAGAGCAACTCGGGAGACGTTTTTATATAACTGCATGTCATAAGGAAGGAAATTTTCAAACTCGGGCCAAAAACATTAATTGCAAAGCATCTCTAGAAAACCTTCCTGCACCTTATTTTGCCCTCAGGCGCTCTCAGGCATCCTCTGCAGGGTGGGTGACAGCCAAGCAGAGTGCGGTGAGCGGGATCCCCCAGCCCACAGCCGCAGAGACAGCAGAGCTGCACCCCTGGGGCTTCCCTCTGGGACACAGACCCCCCTCGATTGCACCTGCACTGCCTGCAGAGCTCTGCCCGTCTCTCCCGGACCCAACACCCACCCAGATGGCTTCAGAACATCCTCGAAGCCCGACCCACGGGGGCTTTACGCAGTGCAAGCAGCTGAGGGCTGAGGGGGATTCGGAGTTTCATGCAGCAATGGGAGGGCCATCGAGCCCGAGTGCGTTATGGCTATGCCTCTGTGTTTGAAATCCTAAAAGTCAGAACGAATTGTGTATGCTCTCTGTCTTGTCTCCGGAAAGCGCCTCAGATTTGGGGTTGAAAGGGAATACGGACTGGGCTGGCGCGTCGGGAGCCCCGCGCAGAGCCCTGTCAGTGCGGAGCAGAGGAAACGTCTCCGCGAGTGTTATTAACATGTCAGTAGCACTGATAGATTCCAACTGAGATCAAGCCCTCGCGCGCTAGCTGCGTGCCAAAAACAGAGGAGGAAGCAGGGGAAGGAGAGGAAGTGTTATTATTCCCACGTTGCAGCTGCAGAATAGAGGCACAGAGGCTGTGAAATCCTGGAGGTTGCGCAAAAACGCCCGCAGCTCCAGTGGGAAGCAGGGTCCCCACCTGCTGGGGTCACCCCCCACCTCGCCAGCGTCACTGCCCGCGGTCACATTTTGGTTCCCTGGGGCTGCCCAAGAGCCAGGGAGGGTCCCTGCTCCCCGTGCTCGCTGTCTGCCCACCCAGGACCTGAGTGAGAGTTCCTCACAGTTCGGAGCAGAGGATGATTAAAATGGGACCTCTGTGTCCATCACACCAAAGAGCATTGGTGGTAAAAAATACCTGGCTTGATAGTTCCCAGTGATGCTCGATGGGAAAACAGGAATAAATTGCAGGGAATTCAATCACACCACGTGCGATGTTTATTTTTGCACAGGTGGCTGACAAAAAATTATTCTCATCATTATTATTGTTATCAACTGTTGAACGTTTATCCCTAAATTTTCAAAGCGGATAGGAGACTCCTGCAGCGTGACCTGCAGCCATGGACATGAAATCCAAACAAATCCGCGTTCACTGTGGAGACACAGAGCAGCCTCAGCTGCGTGAGACGCTGCACGGAGCGGCACCGAAGCACCCTCTGACCCACGGAAGCAGTGAAGGGGTGAACTGCCCCAGCGAACAGGGAACGCAGATTTCAAAACTCAGTTAAAAGAAATGTGGTTAGGAAAAGACTGAAATGTGCGACAGAGCAAGATCACCCATGTTGACTATGTTGATCTATCGCATAATTAAGAAGAACAGCCTCTTCTGGGATGAGCTTCAGCTCCTGTTGGCACAGAAACACGGGCTCACGCGCCCATCTGACGCTGCAGCCCCTGGCGTGGCATCCCTTGGGGCAAAGCACAGCACTGCCCGCAGCTGCTCCAAGCAGACACCGTCCCGTGCTGCCCTGCTGCCCTCAGGTGCTGCGGGGTCACGGCACGGCCTCCTGGTTCAGCCATGCCCACGGCCACCCTGACCACAGCACGCACCCTGCCCTCCTGCAGCACAGCAGATGGCAAGAATCGGGCTCAGCGCTGCTCTGCTGTTCACCTCCGCCACAGCCGAGAGCACAGCCACGTCCCAGAGGACAGCCACTCCCATTCCACCTTTCTGCAGCCCGCAGGCAGCCGACACCTCCCCTGCTGAATGCCTCTGCTGGGTGTCAGCAAGGAGGGAGCACCCGAGCTGTGCCATATGTGGCACCGCCTGGGGACAGGCACACACAGCTCCTGCACACAGGTTCCCATCTCAGCACACCCTCTTGTGAATCCCTCCAAACCAAATGCCCATACAGAAGACAAATAAGCCCACATTTTATCTTTCAGGTGCGGCTTCAGGTGTTGAGACACCTCCCAAATCTCATTTCCCCACAGCTCTGTGCATGCAGGAAGGCCCATAGTTCGAAGGCACCTTCACAGCCTCTGTCTGTGTCCCAGCGGGCCGACAGGATCACCTCCCCCATAGATGCCGTGTGCCCAGCACCGCAGCCCCACTGCCCCCAGCACTTCCATGGCACCCAGCAGCGTGGGATATGGGCACTGACCCTGCGAGGTGTCTGAGGTCCTTCCTCCTCCCTTAGGAACATGGAGCCAGCACATTCGGCTCCATCCCTGCCCAATGCCACCCCCGCACTCTGAGGGCTGAGAGCAGCCACAGCTGCAGCTCCGCTGGGCTCTGGTTGCCCGCAGATGCAGAGCAGAGCCCTGGAGGCACCACTTCAGCCACCTCTGGAGAGCAGGCAGTTTGCAGGTGCCTCCAGCACTGCCCCCACGGGTGCTCTGCAGATGGCAGAGGTCTCTGCAGCCGCGCTGCCTGCGTGGTGTTCTGCGCTGTAGAGAAGACCTCATTCTACATAATCCCCAACAATCCCTCCCGCACCCGACACACAGTTATTTCACCGCCCAGCAGGCCATGGCGCAGTGTACCAGGGACACCGGAAAATTCTTGGAATTTCCAACACATATGTTTACAGTGAAGGAATACGCAGCTGGAGGGGGCTGCAGTGAGAACGCAACGCCGCGGCAACACGTGCAGAAAGTGCTACAAAACACCCACAAAGGGATGGACCAAGGCAGCCCCTCCGCTGGCTGCGATGGGGATGGCACCGCGGAGCAGCACCGCTCACAGCCCAGGGAGCAGCGGTCCCCGCTGCCGCTGCGGGATGGGGGGACCCTGGGGCTGCCCCATCCCTGGGGCCCAGCGGCCCCGCAGCCATCGGCCTTCCCGTGCACGGCGAGTGAGTAACTGTAATTAAAACCATGAAGCCGGCAGCTTGTATCACATTCGCGATGTTAAACAAGCTCTGGAAATAGAAACCCTGTTTTCATTTAAGCTTTTCAACTGTGATCTAAGGAATAAAATATGGAGGGGGCGGACGTGTGTGAGATTTACATGTGATGATTTGGGGGATGTCGCCGCGTTAGAGGCTTGCGAACACCGTGCTGCCAACTGCTCCCGCCGCTGCCCTGCGCCCTGGCACTGCTGCCCCGCACTTTTGGCTTTCCCAGAGCCGCTTTCCAAATGCTGATTCCTGCCCCTGGCTCTCGTGGCTGTGGTTTGCTCTGGGTGCCGTGGAGACGCGACAGGCCAGCAGCAACCTGCAGCCCTGCGCTCACTCCTTGGGGAGCCAGGTGCTGCCTGCGGCCCCCGGCCCCGCTCCAGAGGCATCAGCAGGACACGCAGAGGGGGATTCCTGTCTCTGGACATTCCCCAGGTGGGAGATGCTCTCCCCAGGTGGTGCTGGAAGGAAGGGGTCCCGCTGTCTGTGCTGCACCCCAGCCCCAGGCAGTGTGTGTCACCCATGGACAAGGGCGTGTGGCAGCGCTGGGGCAGTGGAGATGCAGCTGTGGGGTGATTTCTGGGTGCCCAGAGGTGGGCAGAAATGAGCACCTTCCACTGAGGTCCCCATCCCTGCCTCTCCGTGCATCCCTTGCCCGCGGTGGGCAGGAGGGAGCGGAGAGGGGAGGGCAGTGCAGAGCCTGCGGGTAGGGGGCACCTCCCCACATTGCGGGGGCTCTGTTGGGGTCGCGCCCCCCACTCCGAGCCCCCCTTGCTGCCGTATCACCACCGCGGTACGTGCCGGCCACCGACAGCCCCGCGCGGCAGTGCCGGAGCGCAGCGCTGTGCCCCAAAGGCCGCGGAAGCGCCGTGCGCTGGCTGCCCCGAAGCGCTCCCGCTGCCACTGCCGCCCGTTTCCATCTGGTTGGTTTTCCTCAGACGGGGACGGGCAGTGACCGCTCGTGGGGCTTTCCCCACAGTGGGGGCAGAGGGGCGGTGATTGGTTCCCCTGAACGACACCGGAGCGTCCCCAGCCGTGCCGGACCCCTCCCGCGGCCGCGGGGGGG
>WBMW01002124.1:0-96243 GCA_013396635.1 Penelope pileata | reverse complement strand
TCGGGGGTCGGCGGGGGCCGTGCGAGCCGAGCTTGGGCCCCGCTCTGACCGTGCCGAAAGCGCGCAGGCGGCCGCCCGGTCCCGACAGCATCGCCGCAGCCCGGCCCCAGGCCCCGCCGAAACCCCGCAGCCCCTCGCTCCCCCTCACCCCGTACCATCAGGGCGCAGCCCCCGGGCCGGGCACCCCGGGGCCGGGTCCTCCCGTTGTGCCGGGCGCAGTGGGTGCCCCCCTGAGCCCCGTTCTCGGCTGCAGGGCGCGACAGAGCGGCGGCAAGGTGCGGCACAAGCGACAGGCGCTGCAGGACATGGCGCGGCCGCTCAAGCAGTGGCTCTACAAACACCGCGACAACCCCTACCCCACCAAGACCGAGAAGATCCTGCTGGCCCTCGGCTCCCAGATGACCCTGGTGCAGGTAAGGAGCCCCCTGTGCGGACGGGAGGGATGGGACAGCCTCCACCAGGGCTGCAGGTGCACACAGGGACATCAGTAGGGACGGGAGTGGTGGGAGCCCCCTTCTGTCCGTCCCTCTGGCAGCACTCAGTGCCCCCGGAAGGCCGTTCCCACACCTGTAAGGGCTGAGGGCAGCAGGCTGCGTGCTCTTCCCCTCCATCCCTGCTGGGAGAAGGCAGCCGCATCCTTTCATTTCCTTCCTAAGTACAGCGGAAGGAGTTTTGCTTCGTCTGTAAAAAGCTTCAGGTGCCTCTCAGGAATCAATAATGGGAGATGTCAGCACAAGTAGGGCTCATTCAGGAAGTTGCAGGGAGCGACTGATTTCCCTTTTGAAAACGGCTGGATCGCAATGAGCCGTGCTGCTGCGCTAACAGCCGTCGCCTGCTGCCCACATCCCCGAGCTGCTGCAGGCACGCAGTGCTCAGTGCCACACAGCACAGCTCCCGGAGCCGGGGGTGTGCTCACAGGTCCAGCCCCTTCTGCCCCAGCACGAGGGGTAAAGCTGGCTGTTGCCATCATGTTGCCAAACGTGACGGCTTTGTTTCCTCGGCCATCTGGCACTCTGTCGGAACGGGCGGTGGAACGGTATCAGTGGCTGAGTGATGCTGTCCCGGGTCTGGATGCTGCAGATTTGTGCACTGGGAGCAATGTAATTCCCTTCCTGGGGGCTGTGCTAGGTGCATGACATGGAACACGTGTTTGCAGGATGTGTCCTCGGTGCTCTGCCCAGCACGGGGTGTGTCGCTGTGCCAGGGACACGGAGATATCAGAGTAACGCCGAGCGTTAGGGAAAGGAGGTGGCGATCCGAAGCGGTTCTTTGGAAAGCCCCTTCAGAACAGGCAGCGCTCTGAGCTCCCATTCTCATAGCGTTGGCAAAAGGGGAAACTTCTACACCTCAGTACCTCATTGTGGAACTATTGCACTACCAAAACGCTGTTACTGTGACAAAAATAATATTAATGTCTCAGAAAATGCCAATTATAGCTGGAAGATACAGTTAAAATAACTTCTTCGCTTTGTAAAAATATGCGTGAAAGGTTTGCTCAGACTTTAAAAAATATGATTGGATAAACACTGTCCACTCAATGCTGCAATTCAATATGAGCAGTTTATTGGACTATGGCTTTTAGAATATTCCCATATTTTTACATGAAATTTAAAACATACATCCAGAATACGTGTCTGGAGAATTTCACATTTATGACATATTGAGTTCTCTTCTTCCTTTATAAATGTCACAGAATGAATATACAATGGGAAAGTATCTGGTGGTGGTTTTTGCAGTGCTTCTCTCGTGGCAGCTTCGACAGATCCTGGTCGGGATGTGCTGTGTTGGCCTCTGTGGAAGCACTGAGGGAGCCATGGCCACTGCTCCACTGAGCGTGATGATTTATGTAAGGTGCAGGAGAAAATGAAAAAGAGTCATAGAGGGCTACATTTATCCCTGCTAGACCCCCGTGGCTCTACTGGATTTACACTGAAGCTGAATTTGAGCTGCTTTATTTCTATGAAATGGAATATTTGAAAGAGTTGTGCAAAGTAGCACATCTATCTTCATTTACAGAAGTGCACCATCAAAAAGAAACCCCAGATGTTTCTTCCATCACTTGAGTGCAATGCTCTTTCAATCCACGAATACTGCAGCATCTGCACAAGAGGTAAATAGGTAGGTCTGGCAACAGCAGCAGTCCCTGAGCCCAGAGGAACAAAACAGCACCCACGTGTCCTCAATTTCTGGATGCCCAGGGAGAACCAGGCTGCAATCCTGATTAGCGTTCTTGTTCTTGGAGAGCAAGGAGGGAAGCGCTGGGCTGAGATCTCAGACACACCAGGTGCTTCTGATACAACTTCCCCGGAGCCTGAGCTGGTTCAGCTGAAGCTGCTATAACCAAGGGCAATTTGGGACTGGGCTTCAGTATCTATTGGAAAGCTTTGAGCTTCTTCCAGGAGGGACTCTTTGCTCATCAGACAGGGTCTCTGGAGACTGCTTCTCTAGTCTGGTAACACCAGCCTTCACTGGGGAACCAGGAATCAGTGTGGGGTCTTCTGTCGTTGTTACACATCTTCATGCTGACCTCTTGTCTTTCCATCCTTCTCCTGTTTCTTAGCACTCGCCCTGCAGCTTTCTTCTGTAAAGGATATTGCTGAAAATCCCATTGAGTTTCCACCAAAATGTCACTTATGCAGCGAATGGTTGTTTTTTTGTTGTTGTTTTTCACCTTGCTGCCAACCTTGGAAAAGGTCTCCAGCAGCTGCCTGGAGCGTGATGTTGGTCACTGTGACGTTGATTGTAAGGCTGTAGTCCTTCTCCACATGTGTTTCTTTTCATCTAATGAATCCTCCAGTGCTGTATTCTAGGCTGTACCATCTACCAAAAGGAACTTTTGCAGGACTGTGGCATGGATATAACCAATCCTTCTGTGAGATAAATATGTAAACATGCAGCCCTGTTTTTTACTATATTGTTGAGATGGAATCTGCATGCCAAATTTTCCACTATTTTATTTTCATTAGTTTTGCAGTCACCCAGCTGGCTGATTTTACATTAATTTCTCCTCCCTCACCAGTACTTTGGCTTAGCCCCCTGCTCCTCGGTGCAGTGGGACAGCAAGGGGCTCTCCCACCTTCAGAGAGGAAGTCAGACCCTTTCAGGGAGGTAGGATTTTGCAGGAATCATAAATCATCTTGTTTCTCAATAAGTAGTAGCAAAGCCTGGTGCACATTCTGGGCTGACTTCTTCCTGAGCAGTCCAACAAGGTCTTCAGGAGTCCTCAAGGCAAATGTTATTGCAGCTTGCAGTCCAACAGTCCAAAGTTTTCTGCTTCACAAACTGCCAAAGCAGGAAACCAGAAAAGCAGTATAAATTGAAAAAGCATTTTATGTTTTACTCCAATTAGATTTCAATTCAGAATCCAATAATTTGTCCTATTAATGTGCTATTAATGTGCTACATTTTCATTTGTATTATTGCCACAGTGCTTGATTTATTTTATTTTAAATTTTGTTTTAGATGTTCTTGTGAAATAAAAAAGAAAAATGGCCATATATTCCTTCCAGAAAGAAATATGAATAGCCGTATTGTAGAAGAGTAGCTTTCTGCAATACTAGGATTAATACACGGGTCATGTGCTGCTGTGGATTTAATAGTGTTCAGATCCACACAGGCATATCGGGATTACCGGAGGAGGAGCATTGCTCGATTTGTTCCCATTCTGAAACCTCGGCCACTCTTAAGCACTGAAGCAGAACAAATTACAACGAGTCTGAAGAGGCTCTTCAGAAGCAAAGCCAGAGGGACAATATTTCTTGAAGCTGATATAAGTACTTGATGCTCTCTGGGAATGGCTGAGCTGCTGTGAAGTAGGAAGGCAAGGAAGCACTTTCTGTTGTCATTCTCTTTGGCTTTTTTCAGTCTTTTCACTTTTACAGAATAGCTGTATGATTGTTGTTTGCAAGAATAATGAGTTTGGTCATGCAATTTTTCAGGATACTTAGTTCTTGGGAGGTTTCAGAGGTAAAATTTTCCTGGCTTGTATGCAAATCACTGCAGGTTTCTGTTGTTTTTTTGTTATTGAGATTTTTTGAGATCACCATGAGGTGATGGAGGACCTTTGCGAAGAATAGCTGACTTCTGGCAGTTTTTGTTGTTTCTTTTTGTAGTGAGTCGGGGAGGGCAGTAGGCTCACAACCTTTAAAGATCACCTAGTTATACAGGGTGCCACTTGGGGCTGGCTGAAATGAGTGCCAGATCTCTCCTGGGCCCTTAGGGAGCTGAGGCAGCCCCTCGCAGCCCAGCTCACAGCTCAGGTCAGGGTGGGTGAGCAGCCCCACGGCCCCCCCTGCAGCCCCTGCTCAGTGTGCGCTCCTGGATGCTGTCCAGGCCTGAGGAGTGGGAGGAGGTGTTGAACCTCCTGATCTCTTGAGATCTGCATTTGGCAGCAACATAGACCAGTGCCCGAGAGCAGGAAAGCACCCCAAGATACCACACCTTAGATATATCCTGAAAGTCTCTTGAGTGGATTCACCTGACTTTCCTTCATCCTCAACTTGGCTTGTATTAATTGCATTTGAGATGAGTTTCTAGCGCTCGCTGCTTTGTGTTTTATCAGAAAGCCTCTCTTGTACATGCTGATGAAAGGTTATTCCACAACGATCAGATAACTACTACTTCCTTCTCTCATGGCAGAAGACTTAAAATATGACTCATCTTGTCACATTGATATGCAGGATGCAAAGAGTTGGCACAGGAAGAATGAGCCCAAAATAAACCAAGAGTACCAGGCAAAAATCACTCCTGCTAAATTTAATTGCTTTTATGTATGAGTCACACTAATACTACCCTCTCTTTCTTTCCTATACATGGCACTTGATGAAATATTTCAATGTGCGATGAGATGCAGCACAATGAAATCTCTCTGGGGAGGTGGTGGGGAACTGTCGGCTTGGCGAGGTGCTGCTGGACCCTGGTCTGTTCGGTCGCTGTCGTCCTGGGTTAGATTGCTGAGCTGCACTAAATCCCGCCGCAGGCAGGTGGCTGCTGCTGCAGCTGGGCGGTCTGGA
This sequence comes from Penelope pileata, assembly GCA_013396635.1. NCBI lineage: Eukaryota > Metazoa > Chordata > Aves > Galliformes > Cracidae > Penelope > Penelope pileata. The sequence continues at coordinate 91,231 of WBMW01002124.1, read as the reverse complement.
GCGAGTTTGTTAGTGGCATCAGAAAGTGGATGGGTGCCAAGCCACCCTTTCTGGTTTACTATAATGATTGCTGTGTCAATATGATGAATATAAACAAGTAGCCTTGGAGGAGAATGAATGTTGCTTACTCTTCGCTGCCAGCTACAGCTTTGCTCTTCGAACCTGTCGTTGCAAGCTACACGCTTTGTGAAGCTCTGCGTTTGGCAGCTGAGCGCTGATCCAGGGCTCGCTGTGCTTTCGGTGGAGCCCTGCTTTGTGTAAACGTGATTTTACATAACATCAAAGTGACAGGCTTAAAATGCTGCTTCTGACTCCCGCGTAGTACTCTGGGCTGCAGTTCTGTTTCTCCTTCAGCAGACAGTGTTTCTTTTTCTCATAATTGCCCCAGAAGAGATCATCGATCCGGAACAATTAGCCGAGTGCTTCCATGTGACTTAGGCAGCCCCCGCTGCAGTAGGCAGATGGCAGAAGTAGGGCCAGGCCTGGCGTAGAGGCCTGCAGCTCGGCCTGCCAGCAGGCAGGGCAGGGTGTTGATAACACACGTGTTAGCTGGCTCTGCAGGTGACACCGATGGAATGGTGTGATGGTTCCAGGTCAGACAATGGCTGCAGCAGCCCCCGGCCTCCTGTGCACGCTCTCCCTTCAATGCCACGCTGCCTCCTCCTTTCAGAGGCTGTCAAAACACACTTATTCCTACAAGGAGTGAGTAGCATTTTTAAGACCTGATTTATCATTAGATAAATATTGCTGGAGTGCATGCAGCTTGCCTCTGCTCTTGCTCATAGCTGGGTTATGGTGGGGTCACCCTGTCAGTACCAGTGTTTCCTATTCTGTGTATTTCTCAGTCACAGTGAAGTCAAGGGCAGTGTTTTCTTGGGTACTTTTTCACGCAGTGTTGCTGTCCGTGCATGTCACTACAGCACTGCGGGCGCCCTGACCATGCAGAGACTTTTTGCCTTTCATACACAGAGCTCTGTGATATCCTCGTGTTCAGACCTGGCTTTGTGCTGACCGTGTAGGCCCGAGGGATTCCAGCACGTGTCTGTTTGCAGTGTCACACTCTAGAAAATGCTCTGCAGCAGGGAACTAAGAAAGTCCGTAACTTCCCTTCTTTAGTACTTACTGTGCAAGGGATTTGTATCTCTGCTGTTTTTTAGGATTTCCGTGACAGAAACAGTTGTAAATGCTGCTGCTCTGTAGAGCAAATGGCTGATTTCTGCTGTGACTCTCAGTGTACGCTGTGGTCTATGTCGAGCTGCCCTGGTACCCACTCGCTGCTGTCTTTGTGCCCTGATAGAGAACAAGGAAGAATTTGGGCTTTTGGATAACCAAATGCAAACAGCTTTTTTGGTTCAGCAGTTTTGTTGTAGCCTACATAAATGTCAAAGGCAAACTACCTAACATTAGTTATTGATTTTCATTTGGTATGTTAATAATATATCAGAGGTTTGTATGGCAAGTTCAGGGTGTTATCTTTAAAAAAAAAAAGATGAATATTTGAGAACACCTTCATTAAAGGTTTGTTAATAAACCGTTGAGGGCTTGCTGACACTTGCAAAGGACAGAAGGACATAACCTGCTGAGCTGCCCAAGGTTCCTGCTCTGTTCAGCAGCAGTTTCAGACTCCCAGTGCCCCAAAGGGTTTTCCACATTTCCCTGATTTGCTCTTTTCTTAGGGCACACATAGAACTTTTGTGAACTGTATAGGTCAGACTTCTTTATTTGCATTGTTTTCAAGGGGAGCTAATACATTCCTTTTTAAGCAGGTATCAAACTGGTTCGCCAATGCAAGACGTCGCCTTAAGAACACGGTCAGGCAGCCAGACCTCAGCTGGGCTTTACGAATAAAACTGTACAACAAATATGTTCAAGGAAATGCTGAAAGGCTTAGCGTGAGCAGTGATGACTCGTGCTCTGAAGGTTTGTTGATGCTTTTTTATCAATTTTAAAGTGATTAAAATATATTTAGGAAGTCTCAGATACCACAGGTTAGCTCTCATTCCTCACAACACGCCCTCAGTGGAGCCACCTCTTCTTCTTGTGAATTAGGTACCATTTCTGTCTCCCAAATGCTATTGGGAGCAGTTGTAAAACACTTCCGAGGTGGGATTGTGTAGGTTATTCGAGGGTGACGGTCTGGTTGCTTGTTATCGGCCTGCTTCATGTAGCTTTGCTGCTAGAAAGATAATTGCCAGTTCATTCAATTCTGCAAGGCTATTTTGCTTTAAAGGAAAAAAATATTTCATTTGCTAGTTTAAGGGAATGAGGAGTCTCTGGACTGTTACTTTCCTAGAAGGAAGGGGTACATCAGTATCACATAATCAAGAGAATCTTATTAACTTCAGCAGGGCTTATTGTATGCTAAATTACGTACTGCTATATGTAGGAATTTTTTAAATAGTAACCCATATTTTTTAATAGAACATTGTTACTAGTCATGTCTGGGGGGGCTTTTTTTTTTTCTGCCAGTTAGGAAAAAATGCTACAGAATGTTGCCAGAAATGTGTATGTGAATTTTTAGAAGAACATGTTTCAATTTGTGCTCAGTGTCAGTTCTATTTGTTCCAGTTTCAGTTTATAGTCACATTTCTTTGGAAAGCACTTTCCTCTGAAAGACTGGTTGCAGGACAGCTGAAAGAGTACACTTTAAGCAAATATGCTTAAATATGTCCTAGAATTCAAGAGGGGCAAATTTCAAGTTATGATCGTAAGAATTAAGCTTATTCATCCAGATTTTTAAAGGCTTGTCATTGGTTTAGGGCACTTCTCTTTATTTTTCTTCCTGGTTCGCTTTGCTTATGAACAAATTAGACCCAGAGACTGTTTTCTACAGTTAATTATAATAGCTGGAACATCTGAGAATCCTGGAATATATGGTGAGCAATGTGTGAACAGAAGAAAATGAAAATCATCGTCTAATGCTGAAGTAAAAAATTATTTGTCTGGCTTTAGTTATATTTATAGCAATTTAAAACATGCACAGAATGTCTCTTCTTAAATATTTGATATTTGATTAGTTATTGTATCTTTCTTTCTTTGTTTTCAGATGGAGAAAATCCTCCAAGAAACCATATGAATGAAGGGGGATATAACAAACCAGTTCACCACACTGTGATTAAAACTGAAAGCTCAGTCATAAAAACAGGAGTGAGACCAGAAACAAGTGCCAATGAGGATTACGTGTCACCCCCTAAATACAAAAGCAGCTTATTAAATCGTTACCTGAATGACTCATTGAGACATGTCATGGCTACTAACGCAGCTATGATGGAAAAAACAAGGCAGAGGAATCACTCTGGTTCATTTAGTTCCAATGAATTTGAGGAAGAATTGGTGTCTCCATCGTCATCAGAGACAGAGGGCAATTTTGTCTACCGGACAGGTAAGGGATTCTTCCTGCATCATTTCCAGTACAGCTGGCTTTGGTGATTGGTGTCACCTGGAATAGGTGTCTCTTGGTTAGGCCCTTTATGAGAGCAGGTGACTCCTGTCCGTCTTCTCCTATAGGAGTGATAACTCCTGTCCATATCTTTGTTAGAGAGGGGATAGTTCTTGTGCATCCTCTTGTAAGAGTGTGTAATTCTTGCTGACCCTCCTGTTCCCTGGAGAAGTCCTCTCTGCAGTTCTGAAGCTCCATGCTGTTACGGGCTGCTAAGTGAAGTTGCTTTGCCTTTTAAATGGAGCTACAGGGCTGATTTTTTAAAAGACTTTCACAGGCCTGTTTGCCAGCACTAGGGCAAGCCTGAAGAGGGAGGAAACTCCTGAGCATCCTGGTGGTAAGGGAGGACTAGAGGAGGAGAGGGAAACGCCCTGCAGCCCCAGCTGCAAGGCACAGGACTTTGCATTTTCCTGGTGGCTGTTTGCAGCCATATGCACTTTGGGGGAGTGCACGTGACTTTTTTCCCCTGTTGTTCATCATGTTTGCTGTCCTCAGGGTGCCTTCTCCATCAGGCGGCCCTTTGGAGCTGCTGTGGCTACATGGATTAGTTCAGACCAGTTTGTGCATCACTCTGCAGGCGCAGTGCACTGAGCTAAGGGGCCACAGACTTGGCCATTAAATATCTTGGTTTAATGTTTTTGAGAGGTTACATGTGATTTATAACTTTAATCTTATCAATAACAACATAAAAACATGATTTATACCGTCCGTTGTGTTACTGGTGAGAGAAAGGCGCATGGGGCTGCCTGGTCTGTGCCAGCAGATTACTGTAAATCAGGGCAAGGTCGGGAGCTGCTCAGGTCCCTGCAGGGCAGCGAGTGCTGGAGGGCTCTTGCGATGCTTGTTCCATATTTCTTTGGAGACACAAGGCAAAGGCTGTCCTCTCATCCTTGAAAAAACAGAAGTTCTGCTCCCAAAGCTCTGGAGGCCTCTGCCAGCATCTCAGGGTTTCCACCCATCACAGCAGCCCTCATCCTCGTCCCTGTGGGGTTGGCCCTTTCTCAGGGATCATTGCTTTGGGGCTGGGTGAATGGACATTGCTGCAAAGTGCTGGGGGGCTTTGCACTTAGCAAAGATTTGGATGTTGCACTCGGATCCTTATGGCTTCCCTGCTGGCAGACTGGGTGCCCATCACCTCTGCAGCCGCTCAGGTTTGCAGCCTCGGTCTGCCCCCTCTTCTCAAGCATCTGTCATGGGATTTGTGTCTCTGCGGGGGGCAGCAGGTTTTCAGAAGGGCAAGTATTGTGGAGGGGGTGAGAGGATGTTGCTACGTGCAGGTTGTCAGGGGATGACTGAGGGGAAGTGGAGGGCCCATGAAGGAATGGGATCCCATGGGGAGCAAGAACAGTGCATGCACGGTGAATATGTTTCAAAATTAACTTTCTGCTCATTTAGGATTCTTTTTTTTTGACATACCAAATGCATTTGGTCTGCATTATGGGCACGTTGCCTGCCAAGTTTTATTTTTAAGTGAAAAGTTACTCAAGAACAGATGCAGCAGCTCAGATATGTAAACTTCTGTTTTTCTGTACTTTTATGCTGTAACTTAAAAATGGACACAGTGACTTCTTAAAAATTGTAATAAATTTGCTACTGGATGAAGTTGTTCTTGCCAAGTTTCAAGCTGCACTGAAAAATATGGTCTTCAATTAAAAGACTGAGACAGGCGCACTGTGACTGCAATAAGTTCACAAGCTGGGCTGGAGTGACTAAAAACCAGTTTTTGTCCTTAAAGTTCATACCTGGCATTCCTGGGACTCCTCTTGAGATTGTTTTTAAGTCACTTCTTCAACATCGTTGTTAAGTGCTGTGGCCTCTGGTGAGAATACACCAGCAGCTTTCAGGGTATATGTTATTCTTTTTGCACTCCCAAGCAGCAGCTTAATGATGTAGAGAGAAGAAGGTCAGCTGCACACCATATATTATTGATATATCCTACTGTTATGTGTGTGCGTGTTCAGGAAATAGCAGGTGAAAACAGGCTTTTATCAGCTGTAATGTTCCAGCCCCACTGATGATTTTCTGATGATGTTGTAAGAATTTTCTGATGATGCTGCAGAATTGACTCCTTCATGAAGAAATTAGGTATTTCCAAGTTATCCATCCTTTCCTGAAATGTATTCGGAAAAGGATGAAATTTTCCGAATGACTGTCAGATAGGAAGGGATAAATAAGGACATTTTATTTCTTGAAGTATTTTCTGTGCAGTTTGAACACCTGGGATGGCAGCTCTCAGTGCAGTCGTGCAGCAGATTGTGCCGATGTTCTCACAAATAGCTGCAACCCACTGTGGTTAGGCAAAACAACAGTGTGTGTCCAACTGTGCCACCCCTGGGAGCAGCCAGTGGGTTTTTTCAGTGTGGTATCAGCACCTATAAGGAGCTCCCCTCTGCAGTTCAGTGTTACATGAAGCAGCTAATTTTTAGCACAAAAGGGATGGAGCAGAAGTTTGAAGTTCCTAATGGATGTGTTGGTATATGAAGACATTTTCAAGATGTCAAAAAGCATGGGGTGAAAATTGATTGGCATTTTATTTCTGAGAAAACTTTGGCAAGATTGCTGTGCTCCTAGGAGCAAGAAGTCATTTGTTGTGAAGGAAAATCTTTATTGTGCTTTCCTGGAAAAGCTACTTCTTGTAGCAGCTTGTGAGCAGAAAGTTTACTGGCAGGGTCTGCTCTGTGCTGTGGGCTGGGCTCTGGTTTCGAGTACTGCGGTGCCCGCGGTGCCTGCAGTCAGCGTGGCCACGGACAGCTCGGCAGCATGAGCAGGGAGTGAGCGCAGTGTCCGATGACAGAAACAAGAAATTGCAGTTTAAAGTTTATAAGGAGAACGGGTAGTACGATTTCCCATTTCAGTCATTAACATGCTTATAAACACTGGACCATATGCTACTCTGGGTTCGTGCGACTGGGAAATGCTGCGTAAAGATCAAGGACAGACTGTATAACCCAGTGTCGGGAGACCGGCCCTGGTTTGTACCTCTGCAAGATTATTGCAAGGTACAAAAAACTTTCAGCGGTGGAATAGGAGCAGCAAAGACTGAGTCTTTGTCCTGTGTCTGTGCCTGGACCTCCAACAGCCCCATCCTCCCTGAGACAGGGTACAGGGGGATGCAGTGTAGGATGTGGGGGATGCGGTGCAGGATGTGGGGGACACAGTGCATGACGTGGGGGGATATGCAGCCAGCTCAGAGAGAACAGACAAGTGAAAAAAGACTCTGAACATACTCAGACCTGTGAATATGCTCAGACATGTCACATATGTAAGCGTTTCTGTCGTAAGCTGATATGCTAGTGTATATAAAGTGACATACGTGAATGTGTTCACTGAAGGCAGAAAATTTCTCTTCGTATTAATCCTTGTGCAGGTATAATATGTAAGTATGTGTCATTGCTCAAATATGCCTTAAACTGACCACTGAAAGGCATTCAGTACTTTTGTTTAGATAAAAATCCGTGTTAGAGAACAAGCTTTCATTAACTCCTTGGCAGGCTGTCATCGCAGCAGGTTCCCTGTGTGACACGAGTAACTAAAGCCAGACCTGCCTGTCTCTGGTTGTTGCATACATGTGTGTAGAAACAACAGTCCGACTGCAACAAGCACTCCAGAAACGCACGGCAACAAGATCTAACACTGTTTGTAGTGGTGCTGGATGTTAATCTGAAACACCCACGTCATGCTTTGGTTTATGGATTACCAGAATGCCAGCTTATTTTTGCAATTACGGGCAGTGCTCTACGAGTCCTCTGCCATTCGTTACCTGCTGCATTGTTAGCGCTCAAGGAAATGAAAAACCCCAACTTTCTGGGATATCACTGTCTGGTGAGTTGTGTTGGGTAAAGGAAAGCAAAAACTAAAATGAGACACAGAGAGAGGAAGGGATGAAATGGCAGGACAGGGAGTTTTCAAACTTTTTTATGCTAGCAGATTTTCATTGATTTCACTTTATATGTTACTTAGCACAGCAGAAAAGCCAGAACAAATAAAAACAGTGAGGAAACTAAAGACTTGCAGGCCTGTGAAGGAGGGCGGCTTTGAAAAAAATCTTGTATGACTGGTTGATTTTTGAAGATGTTTGATCTCTATTTTTAGGTGCTTATACTCAGGAGTGTGTTTAGTTTCTGATATTTTCATTACTGCTGGCTTTTTCTTTCCTCTCACCCTTCTTGTTTTTTCTTTAATTTGGATCCCGCAAAGTCTGTGATTTATAAAGCACGATCCTGGGTCGCTCACTGCAACAAGCTGAGCACCTGCGGAGGCACTCAGCACACTGCAGGATTGGGCTCGTGTCCCTGCCGAGCTCAGAGGTGTAAGGGTGCTCACACAGGCACTCCGCAGACACGCAGACTGTGGAGCAGCCCCGTGGTTTCGTGCGGTCCTTGCCAACTTCTCTCAATTTAACATTTTTAGAAATTAACATGTAATTTAAAAATGAGCTATAAAGTTTAAAAGGATAATATGAAAACAATGGAACCTGTTTTCAGGAGCAACTCAAGGGACCAGCAAAAGCTGTGAGCTTTAGTGACTTTTGCAAGTTCGTTCTAAACGGTGCTGGAGGCCTCAGGGATACTTTAAAATAAATGCAAAGCTGGGAGAGCTGAAGGAGGTCCTTGCTGCAGATCCTAACGTCATCCAGAAGTGAAATTGAAAAAGGGAATGTTGAGCACAGTATTAAACGCTCAAAGTGGTGTAACTACAATGTGGAGGTTGCACAGTTGGGATCATGTTTCTGCAGGAATTTTATTATTACACGACCAGATTCGTCAATGCCGAAATAGCGTGGAATTGAGAATGGAGGAGCAGATTGCCTTTAATTTGCTGTTTTAATGGTTTTTCCTAAAGAAAGATTAAAAGGAAACTACCTTGGTACAGGGACAATGTCAGATTTAATATATATAATGGTAGCCCAATCTTGAGAATTTTACAGACCCTGCCCGCTCCCCTCCCGTTCAGTTGGTTGCTCGCTTCCTGCATTTCTTTCAGCTCGGCAGAGAAAATCAAAGCAGCTTGTCTTTCTGTTTTTCTTTCTAGCCCCCTTTAGTTTCTTGATTTCTCACTTGCACGTGGAATGGGTCAGGATTATTTCCACATGACACTGGAAAATCGTGCTTCATCAGAACTGCCTTTATTTATTTTGGTGGAAATGTATCTGTTTCAACCAGAATGGCTCAGGTGGTGGAGTGGAGGAAGATCATGCTGCGCTGTGGTTTTTATTTTTATAAAACCCGAAGTATTAAAGATTCTGGAGACTGGGTCACACATTGGGCTTCTGACAGCACCATGTTTGTGGATGTGATTGGCTGTGATTGCTGTGGAGACCCAGGGGAGGTGCACGCACACCTCTGCTGCTGGTTTTATTTCTGCTGCTGTCATGGTGAATTTTCTGTGTGCTGTGGTCGCAGCGAGCTCACGCCGGCCGCGTGGCCATGGGGCAGCTTGCTTCAGGGCAGCAGCACAGTGCCCACAGCTCCAACAGCTGTAGCATCACAGAGACTGAGGTGCTTTCACGTGGGTGATTTGAAATGGAAAACGTCACAGCATCTGACGGAAAAATCAGTGAGACCGAAGAACTAGGGCCGCAGGTTTCTGCTGCCTGTGCCCTCCCAGCAGCCCGCTGGGGCGGCTCTGGGGGCATTAGCATCTCCCCAGTGCAAATATTCACAGCAGCAGCCAAAAAGCAGGATACCCCTGTGCTTGCCCAGGAGCTCTCTCAGACACATCACGGAGAATGTACGGTGCTGTCACCAATTGCCAGCAACCATATATTTTAATGCTCCTCTTTAGAGTTAGCAGATGCTCCAGGCCAAGCCTCATGCCTTGCTCATTTAACAAAGGTATGTGTGCAAAGAGACGGACATATTTATCCCCATGTTCCCAGTGTTCAGAACAGCTTCAAATATGTGCTTGGTCTTAAAACCCGGGGACAGCCCAAATGTGAATATTTCAGGAAATTGTGCGTGTGGAAAAGTCCAGGAGCATAAATGAGAGTGTTTTCCAGCTTAAGTTGTAGACTACATGATTAATAATGCATATAATTGGGAAATTATTAAGAAAATTAGCAGATAATTTAAGAAATATTTAAAGAGTGTCTGTGAAACTACAGTTTGGGAAAACTGATTCAGTGAAATGGACCCGCCACTGGGTTGCGAAATGTGCCCACCCTGCGCCCCATGTCACCTGCACAGAAAAGAATGGGAAATTACAGGGACAAAGCCATCCTTTTTGGCCCAGTGAGTTACTTTTTCATATGAAATCTGTCTCCCTTGCAAGTAACTGCTGTCTTTAGTGACACATATTAACACAGAGTAATCAATGTGCCATACACCAAACATGTGTGGGAGAGGAGGATGCAGGCAGGCTGGGCACGGGCAGGGGCCGGTGGCTGTGCACTGTCCATGGCAGCAAATGCAAAAGAATGGAGAGCCCGTAAAAGTTTTTCACTTCTCTCTGGAAAAATGTCTGAACCGAAACTTCATACCTGGCATGGGGTTCCTGCATGCTCCAGTGTCCCTCCTCAGCCTGGGATCAGTAACGCAGCTTTGGGTAACCTGGTGCATCCTGCTCGGCGTGGGCTGTCTGCGCGATGTTGCGGCACTGCTGTTCATGTTGCTGTAGTTAGGGCTGTATCTGTGTTTCCATTAGAACCCTTTTAATCCTCAAATTTATGACCCAGCTGTAAAAATTCAATCCAGACTGAAACTTGGCACAGGCAGCATTCATTCTCCCATCTGTGGAAGGGATTTGAGCAGGTACATCCCAATCGTAGCCATCTCGGCTCGGCTTGTAAATCTGCAGCATGATGACTGCTGAATAAAACTGTAAGCTTCTTAGGAGTCCTGGAGTTTGAAATACTCTGTGCATGTGATGAGACTGGTGAAAAGCAGCTTGCTTGTATTTGGTTGTACAGACAGTAAACAAAGACGTGTTTTGAGTTTTCCTGTGCTTAAATGCACAAGCACATGCGTTTTCCTTACTGTGACAATATTTTGACATGGGTGGCAAATGAATGAACTTCTGCAGCATCTTGCTCCAAAGCAGGGTTTGATCATTCTCAGGTAGTGTAAAAAGCTGTATCTGCACCAGCACAAACAGAGGAAGTTATCTGTCAGTCACAATTAAAGAAAAAAAATCATGAGAAATAAAAAGATTGGGTTATTTTGTCCTGAGTGGGATCTTTTATTGGGATTTTCTTGAAATAGCTTCAAAACTCTTTCAGTATTGAATTCCAGAATTAGTTTTATTCACCATCACTTCTTCCCATTTTAATTATTTTTCTAAAAAGCTACAAGCTGGATGTCACCTGACCAGATAGACTGGTAATCTTATCTGATCCAGCAAATCCTATTTCCCTTTGCAGGTTTGTGGTTTTTGAAAGTCATTCTGCAACTTCTAAAACTCCTTTATGTGTTTAACTGAAATTTTTTAGGTCATTTGTCCATAATGCGAATACCAGAAACATAATGATGAAAGCAGTTTAGCAAGACCAGACTTCTGATCCTCTGCGCACATTCACAGTGAAGCTCTCAGGAGGGCTTTGGCACAATTTGATGAGAGGACTGGGGGGACCTGGAATCTCTGCGTGGGCTGCGGATGAGTCCGTGCCTCGCTGCTCGGAAGCTCCTTGGTTGTGTTTTGAAAATGTGGAGAGTCCACGGGTGCTGCGTATGAGATTGTTGCCATCTCAATGGAGCAGGGGGAAGGCTTGTAGAAACACCTGTTACCCTAAAATGTCCCACATCTGCATCTTTAGTGTTACATTTCTAATTTCTAGCTAACCAAAACCAGACAAGCAGAGCTGGATTCTGTTTCATTCGCTTTGCTCCCAATGTAAAAATTTGGGTGTGAGACACGAGGGGTAGATGTGGAAATTATCAGTGAGCCCTAAAGACTATTGCAGGTCTTTTACGCTTTATGGCATGAAAATGGTGTCAGATAGTCATTTTAGTTACATTAAAGAAGAAATGTGTTCTAACAGTCAAAGCACTCAAAAGGCTTATATAATCTAAGTGAATTTTTTGTGAGCTACAGCAAAAAAGCAGCAGGAGTTTAAAGCAGGGAGGTAAGCTGCATTGTAGAAAATCTGGAAAAAGTAAAAACAGTTCAAACAGAAAGAGATCAGATAAACAGCTAGAGCTGGAACAGCTGAAGAGAAACACAAAAATAGGTAAAGCAAAATTCCAACGAGCCATGAAATGTGTTTTCCTTAATTTTTCACAGTGGCCTTGAAACCTGATGTTGGAGCCTCTATCTCTGTTCTTTCACTGATGGCCAGAAGCTGAGGTTATGGTGACCATATCATTTGGTATGGCACTGACATTTCGAGTTAAAAGGGATTGCCAAGACTCTCAGTTATGACACTGAAATACACCACTATTTCTAAGGCCAGTTTTCAGTCCCTCCCTCATGCCTCCACATTGATTTAGGCAACAGATGCATGAAAGGCAAAGCAGCATTCAAAATAATCCTTTAGCTGAAGCTGGCTGAAGCTGGCGGAAGGCTGGCTAGTGGGCTGTAGCCAAAATTCCTTAAATGTTACAATGTTTTACATTTCTAAATGTAAAAACTTTCTTTCCAGTGTGAGGTACCAGCCAAATGTCTTAGTTACGGTATCTCAGAGTAGAAGCTGGCGTGCGGCCTCGCGGTCATTTGTGGGTATTGACAGATTTACACCATTGAAGATCAAGTTAAATGTTGTCGGTTTCTCCATCTCCCCTTTACTTTGTCAGGCTTTTTTTTCTCTCAGTTCCTATTTGTCAATTTAAATCCAGTTTGCTGGAAAAACGAAGGCTCCTCACGACCTGGCTCTTCAGGAGCAAATTGCCTCAAATTCCTGCTGCTAGCCAAGCTATTTTGTAATGCATTGCAAAACAGCAGCAGGATCGCTCTCCTGCACTGGATGTACTTTGTGGGCTAGACACTGCGGTCAGTGATCATGAGGCCTCGGTGTGCCAGAGGCCCCCTCTCTGCCCTTGACTGCGGGACTTTCACCCCAAGGCCCTGCTCCTCAAGCTGCAGCTCCCATCCCGAGGAGCTGGGCCCAGGGCCGCCCTGTTGTGGCCGGGTCCACAGAGACAAAGCTGGGACAGTTCTCACTGCCCAGTGTGCACATTGCATGGCCTGCTCCAGAGTTATGGCAGTGGTGCGCAGATGGCGTGGCCCAACGTCTGGGTTGTGAGTTACGTGGATATGCTCAAACTCACTGTCCTGCTTTTCTCAATTTTCTGTTGTTTAGCTGGTGTAGCACACGGTTACGGCCAGGTGATTCCCTGATCCCTTGGATTGCCTTTGCATGAGGTGCTGTGTAGGTGCTGCATGAAGCCTGCGGCTGGCAATACCAGCAGGTGCAGTTGTTATAGGCTCCCTGATTATTGATGCATTTTGAAGTGAGAAGCGAAAAAATGGTCTTGCTTTGGCCAGCTCCAGGCACTGTAGTGATGTGTCTCAATCTTTCATGTATACAATCTTTCACGTGTATCTATATATTCATATGTCTATGAAACATACTCCAGTATGTATGTATCTGTATACACACACACATTCCCTGAGTGCTGTATTCCAGTGGTAATCTCTGTGGAGCTGAAATCTGCAGCTTTGCCGTTTTGTTACGTTTTCTCCTTCAGCCTGGAGCTGTGAATTCAGTCTGGCAGTGAACCTAGCAAAGATAGAGGAAATCAGGCTCCCAGTGGCACTACCAACAAATCATTAGGTATCTCCCACTGTAATTGAATACCTTGCTGAAGTGCTTACTGCAGCTCACAGCAAAGCCCCAAATCCTGCTAATGGAGGGAAGATGATGCTGCAGACAGTGACCCCAGTGGACCTAATGGTTTATGTGAAGGCCGTTTTTGCTGGCCCAAACTTCGTCTAAACCGAAGTAAAGAAATGCTTGTTTAAACACCTTAAAGGAATTAATGTCAGGTGTCTGTTTTCAGTCCTCATCTAATGAGACTGTGAGTGATAATTTCTCCTGGCTTCAAACCATGTGTAAGAATTAATTTGTATTTGTTACATTTGTTGTGACTCTCCACAGAGGAAAGATCACTAATATTCCTTAATCATCTATGCCCCATTCAATGCAGTTTCATATCTGTGACTCTCTGCCCTGTTATTTCAAAAGGGGCTAATATTTACACCAGATATCTGAGTTACAGTGCCTATAGCTTGACCCACTAATCAATGGACAGGCACTCAGATGTTTTAAAATTAAGCCTTTAGAAGTGCTTGATGTTGGACCAAGCAAAAATCCATTGTGCTGAGGTCTGATCTGTTTTTTGAGTGTTTTGGCCCCAAAGCCTGCTACATGGTTTGACACACAAAGTTCTTGTCTTTGCAAAGCTTTCCAAGCTTCTTATGGTGAACTGCAGCTGCTTTCAGTGGGATCTTTGCTCACAGATCAAAGACTGTGACCCTTGGAGAATGTAAGTGCTCATATTTGGGTACTGTTCTTCCTTCATTCCTTGCACAAAATAGGAAAAATAAAGGCTTTATTCAGCCCCATGGTACTGCTGCACTTGCTGAGGTTTGAGGAGCTCTGTCATCTCTCTGTGGGAATCACAGCTGCTTGGAGACACCTCAGCCTTGCCCAGATCAACAGCAACACCCAGCCCTGTGTGAGCCCACCAAAGCCTTCTCCATCCTTATGGCCATTTCTTCTTCTCATCCCGTTGTCCCAACTGCTTCTGCACACAGCTCAGTGCTCCCACCACATCCGGCATCGCTTATGGGGAATGTGCATGGCACCACCCCATGTTTCCTGCCTGTGAGAAAGGAGGTCTTGGCAAAACGTCAGGTCTGCTGAGCGAAGGGGAGCAGAGGGGGCCATAACGAGGAGACTGTAGGAGGCAGTGCACAGAGCAGGGGTCACGCTGCCCATTGGCCCCTACGTGTCTTTACAGCTGGGTTATGGGTCTAGGAGAGTCAAATGCTCCAAGATCACAGATATAGGGTAACTGTTTATAGAGGAGAGGAGGAGGGAGAAAATCAACAAACGCCTGTGGTATATTGTATGCCATCTGTACGTGACACTCTGATACCTTCAAATACTTAAATGAAAGGCCTAAATATAATTTAGTTAGTAAAAATATACCTTAGTTATAATAAAATGATAATAGTGGAATTTGGCAACAGAGCAGCTAATAAATACTACACTTTTGAAATGTGCCTGGGATCCAAGTACATACTCTTTTACTGTGCAGTTAAAGCATGTGGCAGGACATGCTAGACCAAGATTTTCTTTTTGTCTTTCCAATGGAAAACTAAAGTTCTTTGTTTAAGTGAAGCCCGTTGGGAATTTTTCTTAAGTAAAACAAGGAGCTAAAGAATTCCATTTCTTTTTGCCAACTTTTTTTCCTCTTTCAAGCCAAATTATCAATTAATGGAACATTAAATATCAAATACTGCCTAGTTATATTTATACCTGTTTTTATTTAGATTTCTTCAATGTTTTCTTGTTGGTACTTCAAACAGCTGAATTAAAAGATGAGATACCGTATTGGGAAAAGGCTACACTTTCCAAACCTTTTTGGCCTTATAAAAATAAAGGTCAGTAATATGAAAGTCATTAAATTTGCATACTTAACCTTACTTCTGATTTTTCATAAGGAAAAAAAAAATCTGTCCTCCTTTAAGATCTTCCTAAGCTTCATTCTTTGCCTTCTTCATTAGCTGTCTCCATTTCGGTACCCTATAGTTTTGCCAGTAGAGCAGCCAAGTGAATGCTTGACCATATTTTTGTCTGGCTCTAGCAAAACCGTGATCTGACAATAGAATACTTTTCTCTGGGTTTTCCTTCTTCCCCTAGGGAACCATACTTCAAGGGCAACCTGCTTGTCCAGCATATGAACATGTGGAAAATCCACTGCTACGCACTAATGATTTTCAGATGGGCCATTGTTGCTGAAAATCATCCCAAGAGCAGCAGCTTCTCTACTGTAGCACCTAACCACTTTGGGATCGCAGTGCTCGTAGCTGATCTGGAATAAACCCTTTGCATTTACTTACAGGGTGGTGACGTGCTGTATCACGCATATGTAGTAACAACACCTAAGGAAAAAGTGGGTACAGGTTAGTGTTGTGGTTCTTTTTTGGCCATTGCAACGCAAATCAAAATCTGACATTTATTTTAGCTTGAAAACATAAATGTTGGAAAAAATCAAACTATGCCAAAGATCCACAACAGCAAGGCAGAAGCACCCTAAGTATTGTCCTTAAATGAATCGTTTTCAAGCCTTTGCTTTAAATATTTACAAGGAGACTTTTTACACACTAGGGTAGAGAAGAACGAGTTTAAAACTTGAAGTAGTTTCTATTACTGTTCTTCTCTGAATTTGCATTCTTTTTAAACAACTTTCACTTTTAATTTGTAATTAAAGCCAAAGTTTTCTTTTAATTTTAAAAGCTTGTCCTTGGACTAAAATAACATGGAAAATTTTTAAACATTGATCCAAGCTGCTGTAGATACATTTTATTTAAACCACAGAGCCTGCAGTTGGATTCCTGGCTGTGCCAGATAGACTGCAAACTGTAAGTGTGGCAACGATGACTGTGGAGTTCTGGATGCTGCACTACCAGCAAGGAGGGTTGTTTTTCTGGAGCTGTTCCTCCCTTTGGGCCCTATTCATGAATGACTTAATCTCTGTGTATGATCAAATGTCGTGCGAGTTACCGTGCACAGCAAATCAAGGCGTGCTTCTCTTCCCAGTGCTCCTTACATGGAATCGCTGCGCCTCAGTATGTATGAGTTGGAGAGCAAGCAGTTGGAGAGCAGCAAGGGTGGGAAGCGAGTGGCAGCAAAAACACACACAAACCACCAGAAGTAATGTGAAAAAGAATGAGACAAAGCAAACAGAGAAATCTTTGAAAGACTGGGTGTGCAAGTTGGATTGGGCTGCGTGCAGGCAGCTCGAGCTTGCATGTGCCACACCGCCTGGAGAGGGAGCAAGGCTTTCGTGTTACAGGGGTGATCAATTCACCATGAAAAACAAAAGCGTTCTCCAGTATTTTCTCTGGAGCCTTGGCCATAAAGATGATTTCCAGTGCATGTTTCTGTTAGCTTGTTTCATCTTGGAAAGCAAACATTTACTGTTTTGATGGGCAAGTCTCAAGAAATTGAGGGAATCAATGCTGCTTAGTCTTCTTATCCTCTCAGCTAACTGCTTGCATGCTGTAATTCTGTCCCTTCCAGGGACGTTAAACCAGGACCACCCCCTTTCTTCCCTTGAAACCAAGACAGAGAAGATTTTTATTAGCTGCAGTATTAATTACACTGCACATGCCAGACACTTTTCTTATGGTGGTTTGGTATTTTTGTAGAGATCCATCAGAATACGGGGCGTGAAGTAGCGCGTATCTTTGTCCAAATTCATGTGGACTTCTTCCTTTTTAAGTTTCATCAAAATTTTAGGTTCTGTTAGATGCTGTTCTCAGTCAAGAGGGAAGAAAGGACTTACATTATCTGAGTTGTTTTTCTCATCACCAACACCCTGCGGCCACCACAAGTAATTCTGTCTGTCTCGGCGTGACCTGGTGCGGGGACGGATTGCTATAGCAGGACTGCTGCACAAAGCAGTGCCTGGTAGCAAATGGGGAACTGCTTGACTCAGGCGCTGAACTCCTCCAGCTGTCAGTGGCAGCTACACTTGTTTGTCCGAGGCAGGGACTGGAATAGTCATTTAGCTCTTTTTGAGACACTTTCCATCCCTTTAGTACTGACAATGTACTTAAAAGATGTAACTCACTTTTCAGGTAGGTTATTGCTGGATTATCATTTTAGCTCTAGGAGGCAAAAGGCAGAAGAAAGGACAGAAGGAAAAGGGGAAGAGGAAAACTTGCAGTCAGGAAATAAATGCAGGTAGGAAAATAGAGGATAGAAACTTTTGGAGGATTGTAAAGAGGGGAGAGTAGACAAGGAAAGAGGAATGAGAATCAAGGGCAAGAACAAAAAGGAAAAGGAAGACTGATGAAAAGTGAAGAAAAGAAAGAAAAGAAGTAGAAGGGATGAGGGTAAGAAGGGAAAGCAGATATGATGGAAATATTGTTAGGAGGTTTGAATTTTTTACCTTTCAAAGTGTTGATGGATAAGGGTGGGTATGCATTCAGGAGATATATTTTACCACTCTTTGGAAGGCTCCTTTGAATCTCATTATGTCTCGGCATTTTTTTCTCCATGTTACTCAGGCTAGGAGCAAAGGCACGTCTAGAAAAGGGTATGAACTTGCTTAAATTGCAAAGCAGATTGATCCAAAGTATTGCTCACAACTCAGTGAAAAGCCTGAATTTAGTCCAAAGCCGAGAAATACTCTGGTTTTGGTGATGAGAGGGCAGCTGTTTGTGTGGGGTGTGTGGCCATTGATCTCCCAGTTTCTTGGTACGTCTGCACTCCCTGATGAAGCTGGATGCAGAAGTACAGAATTTTCACGTATTGGCTTCATCATACCCAACCCAGACTTTGGAGAATCCTACCAAGATCTGTTTTGAAAACTGTAGCTAGTTTTCAGGCTACTGTGAGACAGTTTGGCAAAACATGGAGGCTTCTCTTATCCAGCATTCCTGAAAGTTTGAACTTCTCCCAGGTCTACTTCTTTGTCTAAACTTAGATCAGATCACCTGTTTGAAAATGTTTCAGTTCATTGTCTGTAAGTTGCAGTCAGAAAATCTTAAGCTACCACGTGGTTTGCTGAGAACAATGTTTTTGTGCTCCCTTGAGATGAGCATTGGTCAATAGCAAAGAAAGAACATCACCTGGGATGGACCAATGGTCTGATCTGACATGGCAGATCGTGCATTCCTATATGGTATATATGAACCTAAAATATGTCATGCCAGATCAGATTATACATATAAATTTCAAGTTCAGCAAAAGGCTTTGTTTCTTTTTCCCCCATCATTTTTTAAAGAAACAGAATTTATCTGAATTAAAAACATGATTGGTGATGACGAGTGGGTGGTTCTGTTTACCCTGCCACATTATATAGTACCACTTTTACTCCTTGTTTGGATAGCAGTCACAAGACCCAGATATCAAGCTGTGAAAGTATTTTTCTTGCAGCAGCCTTTCTTTTTTTGGCAGGCAGTGGCTTTGGAGATGCCTCACATTTTGTCATGTGATTGGACTGCTGATGAGGTTTCTGTGCTGCCTCATTTTCCTGGATTCCATCTGAATTAACTCTTCTTTGGGTTGTGACCATTAGCACAGTTCGAAAGGAGTGGGGTTTTGCATCACCACGTCATGAGCTCCTGATACATGGTCTATGTAGGAAAACAGCCCCTACAGAAGGAATTAGCTGTTAGTTCCACATGACAGAAATCTGCTTTCTGTACCTCCAGCTATCCACGTCCAAAACACATTCCATCTTCACAGTAATATTCCTTCCTGAATCAAGGGAAAATGAGAGGAAATGACTAGTATATAATCATTCCATCTAAAAACATTCAGTTTAGACTCATAAACACATAAACTAGTTCTTTGTAAACAAATGTCTTAATTTTCTTTAAACTGAATATTTAGATGTCAAAGATAGAGAAGCTGGATATGTCAAACACATATGGTTCCTATTGCATCAGAGGCTTTCTTAATTTTGGTATTCTAATTGAAAAGACATTTCCGAAAGCATGCTAACTTTACAGAAACTAATCTATCTGTCTCTCTGTCTGGGCGAGGTTTTATTCTCCCATCTGTCATCATATTGTAGAAACATCTTCCACTTTAAATGTACAGCAGTTACAGTATTCCTAATGGGCTTAGAACTACTCTTCATACTTCCAAGGCTTGATGTGGAAGCACCGATTGAGGCAGTCAATGTTTGGGAGCTGGCAGGGGCTTAAAGGGGTGAGAGCTAGGAATAGGCATCAGGGAAGGAATGAGAGTAGGGACTGTAATTTATTTGTAAGTTTTTACCTTATTTCTGGATAATGTACAGCACAAAGTGCCCTAGGCTAAGTAATATTTTTAACTGGACAAAATTTTGATCCACATCAGAGAAATGACAGATCTGCTTTAAAATATAAGTTATTTTATAAATGTCACAAAACATCTATCTGCCTTGGATAAGGCAAAATTTCAGTTTGGCATCCAGGAGCATGAGCAATATGTATTCATTTTTCCTCCTACAAATAATAAGCGGAGAGCTATTAAGTTTACGTCTGAAATAAGTACATTTGAAATAGAAAACACATTTGTGTCTCGGGCACTGCTGTTAGGTTTTTGCTCGTGTGGGCTTTGACTGCAGGTGCATGCTCTGCAGGTAACTGAGCACCGTGCATTTGCTTGCAGGCTGCTATGGGGGAATGTCTTGTGCAGCTGTTTGCAGCGCAGGGGCTGGGCTCTGCCCTGCTGCCAGCAGTGCACCAGATGTGCCACTAGTTTTGGGCAGAGGTAGGCCTGAATAAATCTACCTTTTCCAAACGTACAGAAGATTTAACAAAAATTACTTCTTTTTTTTTTTTTTCCTCTGCTGAAGTGTACAATGTAAAGTTCACAAGGGTTATAGAGGTCAATTTATTTGTCAAATGGAAATATTTGGGTCCAAAAAAACATTATGAATCATTTTGGTGTTTTAAGCTCAGGATGCAGAGTAAATTATTCCAAAAATAATGGTAGCCAAATGTCATTCTCTCCAAACGTTTGTGTAATATCTATTTATCTGTGGGCAGATGACTGCTATGTATAATCAGAGGCAGACTTTTGTCAAGTTGAGACTAAGTAAACACAGCTGAACACAAGCAAGTTGGACTATAACTTTTTTGAGTTTTGCCAACACTGTTATGACCTTGAAAACAAGCGTTTTTACAGAACAATCTGCTTTCAATATGGGAGAATTCTTTGTGTTTCAAATTAACAAGTGTTGATTGGAAATTCATTCTGTTGGTTTTTTTTTGATTTTTTTTGTCCAAATGAATGAGAAGTGTGCGTTTGCCCAAAGGAGGGTGTCCTTTCCGCTACTCAGAAATTAGGAATGTTTTGTAAAGGAATGCGTCCTGCGCGTGTCTAGGAGAACAAGAACAACGGTTAGAGAGGGAGCTGTCAACTCATCTGAAGTTTCTTTGTATAAATCAGAGAAAATTTTTCTGTCTCCTTCAAACCAAAAAGCATATATTTTTAAAAAATGTACTCCGCAAGTACACATAATGTTTAGGCAGCAGATTTTATACCCCTACATATCTACATACTATTTTCATTATCCTTGGAAAAGTAGTACTTTCATTTACAGATTTTGCTCGTTCTTCTAAGATTTACTCCTCTACTAAGCTTCTTCCGCCGCTCCCATTATTCTCTGAGATAGAGAAAAGGAGGGAAGGAAGGAAGGAAGCAGTCTGATCTCGTATTCAAACAGTAGTACAATTTAAGACTTCATTTTAATATGCTAATTTGCTGGTTTTACATTGCCAGTCATTTGAACAGAAAGCACTTTGCTCTCTTGCTTATAGAGGCCACAGCATTTGCAGTCTTGAGGACAGAAGTGAAATATAAGAAGTCTTGCTCAAAACTGCATTCAGTAATTACAGTAAATAATTCTCATCCACTGCCAATATCTCTGCTTCCAGGCACTTCTGAAGTGATGTTTTTTCATTTGAAGTGCTGCGTATAAGGCAGGCTGCACATAATTCAGGGGGAGATTGCATATGCCCAGCTTTGTGTCTAGGGCAAACTTTCCGAAAGTCTTTGTGCCCCTTGTCCACAAGTCATGTTTCCCAATCAGCCTTTTTCTTTTTTTGACTAGCAAATACCATTTTCAAATTTTTAACAAATCCTTATGGTGACAACAGCTTGATGTCAGTAGCCAAGCATACACAGTGCCTTGTATTCCATGTGTTGCTACAGTATGGCTTTGACTCCACACACCAGGTACCATCCCACCAGGTGTTCTTCAAAGAAATACTGGCATTGGAATCTCTTCTTGCTTCAGGTTTTTCTTTCCCTATCATTGTACCTAAAGAAAAATGAACACACAGTTGGAAATGAGGAAGAGGAAGATGATAGAAAAGAGGATGACACAACTGAGAAGCTATTTTAATTGAGAACTGCAAATAACTGAAATTCCTGCACATTTCTTTACTTTTTTCCCGGCACCAAAATGCAGATTTCAGAAACAAAGCAGAAAATGCTGGTCCCAGACTTGGCCAAGAAATTCTTCTTAACATTAACCACAATCATCTGGAAGAGGCACTGATGCCAGGGTTTTTAGACACTTTCTTGTTTTCTCTGCATAGCTCCTCCAAGGGGACTAAGGGAACAGGCACACGTCAATGTCCTGTTTCTAACTCTGGGATTTCTGCTTCACCACAAAGACGTGAAAAAAAAGGTTGTCTAAGCCTATGGAGTGGGGATGGGGAGTGTGCAAGGCAGGTACTAATTGCAAAGCTGAGCAGTACCGAGCAGGAGCTGCTGTGAGTAATACCTGCCTGCAGTAGTGGCTGTGTTGGAAGGGGAAGGGAAAGCTCTGGGTGGTCAGCAGCCTTCAGAGTCCATTGAGCGTTGCTCGGGTTGCTCCTACATTCAGTGACGGTTCCCAAGAACAGTCCAAGTAGGCCACTTTCTCCAAGGTGCAGTTTTTGCCTGCACTTCATTAGTTTATTAATCTGAAGTAAAATGGTTGGTGGTAGCCAACTGAGTCGGTTTTGTGAGTGTTTCATGTGCCCTGATGGATCTGTACCCTTAAATACAATGTTTGCTGTGAGGACACAGTCTGTTTTCCCTGTGTTGTGGAAGGAGGGTGGGGAGGAAAACATGCATTATGCACACGTGGGATTTGCTGCGTCTGCTTTGCAGCCCCTTTTCACGTCTGCATCATCTTAGCAAACTGGTGTACAGACTGTCACTGTACTGGAAAGCTTTGGCTTACAGGCAAAGTAAGAAGTAAAAACTCTTGGAAAATGGAAGAAAAGCTTTTATTGTTCTAAACGTGGAAACAGGAGTACTGCTAATAATAGCTGTGAGTTAATTAGAGAACATGATGCATTTAAATTCACAGAGCTTGAAGCCTTTGTGTTGTAGCTGCCTGGCTTGTGTGGATGCTCAGTCCTCCTCTCATCCTCTGTCCAAAGGCTTAAAGCCTGGAGTTGGACAGTGTTGCAGGAATCAAAGCATCCCAGGTTTTTTTTTCAATGTAGTTATTCAAAAAAAAAAAGTGAATGTTATTTATGTCTACAGCTATAGCTTTCTGTTGTATTGCTTTTCTTTATAGAAGAGGAAATTCAGGATTTTGATTCTTAAAAGGGAGATGAGCATGCAAGGCTATCTATACAAATACACGACTGTGGCATATGCTGCTTACCCCTGTGAAAGCAGCTAAGCACATAGAGGAAGGCGTATGAGCAAGCTACGTAAGTTTATGTTGCTCTGAGATAAAGCTCATTTGTAACTACATAAGCAAAAAACCCACACTGATTTCCAACTGCATCCATGCGAGGAACTGTGTTCTATGAATGCAGACATTTTGCATGTTTTTATGCATATTTGTAAGCCCACTTTCCCCTGATTGCAAACCCTGCTGGGTGAAGTTCTTTTTCTGAATTGTGGTAACAGGGCTGTTCATCCATGCTGATAAAATCTGAGTTGTTTCTGATCTACAGATCTTTCAAATTATTCACATTTTGCCAAAAGCTTGTCTATTTCAAAGCTTGTGACTTGATTTAACCGCAAATACCATAAGGCTTTATTGTAACCATATACATGTTTTTTAAGTCTCTGATATAGCAAGTTGTAACAGGAGATGATTCCACAATAGAAATGTCCTGACTTCTAGGCAAACTTGGACAAGCTAATGTAAAACAAATACTTAGTAAATACAGCGTTATTGCCTTCTGCACCTGCCTTACATATTTCTGAAGCATCCTGTCTCTGTATTGGCAACCTGACTTTTTGAAACAAACAGTATTCACTTAAATTGGGGAAAAGATGTTATGAGGGAATGCTTTTGGCAACACTGTCTTTGATGTTGGAGGCTGATAGCTGGCAACAAAGTTAGGTTTTAGAGGAGGCTATTGGCTTTTACTGCTCATAGATCATGTTTGCTATTATGACTTGGGCTATGCTGGTCAAGATCGTTAGTGCCTTTTTGGGAAAAATATGTTTAACATTTCCAGATAATACATTTGTCCATTGTGGTGGTAACACATCATGCTTCAGTCATTTGTTGGTCTATTAGTACAAAGGCATAGATTCTTTTTTATCACTTGTTATTTACAAGGTATGTGTTAATACTGTCACAATTATTATGACTGCTAATCTGTTTCTGCTGGCCAGTGAAGCTTTTTCAGGTGAGAGCTGTTTGTAATGATCTCAGAGAATCGGCATCTTCACTCAGAGAAACAACCTGGGCATACTGCCCATGGTTCAGATGCTCTCTGTTTGAAAGCAAATGTGTTTGGCTTGAAATCCTGTGGCTTAGTGTCCTCTACAGCTCAGCCACTGCATCTATGCAAACCACTCTTCCTGGGATCAATGGCAGAGGGTTTGACTGCACCTGACTGCTCTGTGATGTGTCCTACAGTTAGAGGAGCCAAGTGGAACAACAATAATCTCTGCAGCATGATGGAGTGAGTTTTGTAGAGGCCCCTGAATTTATGCAGTCTTGGGTATCAAGGTCAGCATGGGCTGTTAAGTCCTGCCTTTCCACAGTGATCCTTGCTACAAGATGGGTCCATCGCTGTGCCGTGGCCTTGCTCTGACAGCTCAGGCAGTGTCCCCGCATGGTGCCGTGCTGCGTCACGTCGGGTAGGTGACGCCCCGCTCTTGGTGTGTGTCAATGCCAGCATGCCTCATGCCCTGAGTACTGAGAAGTCTGAACCCAGTCCCATGTTGTTATCAGTTGATGATGCTTCCCTGCTGTTGAAAACTGGTTTCTCAAAAATCCCTGTCTCCAAAAGCAGCAGTGTGTGTTGAATAACAAACCCCTTCACATTCAGACTCTTCAGGTTTGGGAACAGAGCCAACATTCTTGAAGAATGATTTAGTGGCCAATAAACATCTGCAAAGTCTGTAAGACTGTCAGAAGCAGTAACATTGAAAGTAAAGATCATATCAGTAGCTATTCCCCTGTCCTGACAAGGCATTCAGTGCAAATATTTGTTCAGTCATCCTTACTCTCATTCCTGTTATCACAGACGGTTTCACATGTTTTGCCAAAAGAGCAATTCCGTCTTCTTCCACAAAGCTGTTCACATCCAAGGCCTTTGCAATGTTAAATGCTGGCCTACTACTGTTTCAGGACCTCCCACACATGCTCTTTTGGAGTGCAGGAGCCTCATCTGTCTTACGCAAAGACGCCACTGTGAAGGGCTCTTACAACTTTCAATTAGCAAACATCTGCAGTGTTAAGGTTTTGCTGCTCCTTGAGGATTCAAGCTCAGTCTGGATGATTGATGGCACTGCACCAATCTCCATGATAGCCAGGACAGTCTATCAGCGCAATTCTCCTGCTGAGTAATTGAAATTGCCCTGCACTAGGACTCAAACCATTTGTAAATGCAAGATGATGCTTGGAGAAGAAGGAGCTGTTTCTGTTTCTTCAAAAGCTCTTGGCAAATGGGTACAGCTTCCTGAATAATTCTGGTCACACGCTTCTTCTGCTCCAAGAGCTTTCCCCCTTTTGCCTGCTTTGCTGCACTGTATCAGTGAATAGGAAAACTGGAAACACAGCCCTTCTTGAGATACTTCCCAGTTTACTAGAATCTCTGAGGGCCTGTTCAGAAGGTGTCTGGGAATGTTTAGGTTTGGGAAGAAATACTGTAATGGAAATAATAACAGAATGAGTTGTGGTAGGCAGGAGCATGAATGTTGCAGTAGCTTCACAAGGGAAAAGCAAAGACAGCAGAATGAAAAGCTTAACTAAAAATTTTTATTCAAACTGTAAAATATTTTTTGTGCAATTGGAGATGAGAATACTCCATGGGCAACTATTCCCCCTGCAGTTCACTCAGCAACGTTACTTTCTGCTATCTATTCTGAGCAAGGTCAGGGGTATGTGTGACTACAGCGTTCTGTGCAGGTTCCTATAATTCCTCAGGATGCAGAACAAAGGGGTTTCCATTATATTTCTAGCCAGACAGGGAAAGAGAAACTTTTCCTGATGTATGTGAAGTAGCCCAGTTTGGAAGAAGCCTCAAAACCAGCTCACATCCTCACCAGGTGCTCATTGGCACTTCTCTACTGGCAAAGCACTAACGTGATTGCAGCTGAGCATGTCTGAGGAGAGGATAACTAACGATGTGCTGTTCAGCACTCTTTGAGACATCCCACCTGGTCCTTCACAAATTTGAATAAAGTTTGTTTTTCATAAACATCTGTAGGATTTCACAAATGGGGAACTGAGGCACTGCACAATTCTGATTTTGGCTTAACTTTGAATATTTATCCTCATGGATTCTCATAATTTCATGCCTCTTTATGCATTCAAAGCACAGCTCTTGTTGACCTCATTTACACCTGCAAGTGCTAAGCACTGCTGAAGATGAAAGCCCAGGCTTGGGTCAGAGTCCAGAGGCTGGAGAAGGCTGGTTGGAACGGCTCACCTGGCCCCATGCATAAACTTGTGGCCAAGCAGAGGGGCTGTCAGTTGTCATCGTGATTTACTGTATGCTTGGTGGGAAGGTAGAGTGCTAGGCACTCTCATCTTTATTCACACATGGTTTAGAAGTAGATACAGATAGATATATATCTGAATATTACCTTATATATATATATGCATTTTAAATTTTGCATGCGATTCACTGATTTGTAGAATCTTTTGTGCAACATTTGTGTGGGGTTACTGTAAAGCTCTTTTGCAGCCTGCAGTTGGCCTTACATAAGTTTGGCTGTTGGACACATACATGTGCTTATGTACTTCCTTACAAACTACTTGAATTTTTATGCCTGTGATCGCACAGAGTGGAGTAGGTTTGAGCCACAACTTAGGTACCTGGGTTTTAGTGTTTGTTTGGACATTACTGTTGTGAGCATCCCGGTGGATGCACAACACCCCATGCAGTGGCTGGAAGTAGCTAGGCTTAAAAAGATCATATTTATCTGTCTCTTCTTTATCTTACCGGCAAGTGAAAGAAATAATGAATTTCCTTTTCCTTACAGACTTGCCCATTCTTTAGTTTGTATTGCTGGCTAAACACATCCTGGAAATCAGTTCTGGCACTCATGTAGAAGTTCCTCCACTTGCCTGAAAATACAGCACCTTGTAATTTAAATTGCCTTTGTGCAGCCTATGCCATGTCTGAGCCTGCTTGGCAGCCCCAGGGGCAGAAGAGGAGCTGGCTCCTGGAGTGGTATCAAGCGGAGCCGCGGGAGCCGGGGGACACATTTCTCTGAATTGTGCAGGAGGGTTCTGAAAATATCCTGTGTGCATGCATTTATATCACAGCCTTACACCACATATGTAGGGTCTGCTCCCAAACCCGCAGCCAACTAGCATAACAAAATCAGATTTTACTGCTGTAGTGTCAGCCTAGGGTTGAAATATGGCTTTGAAACCCTCCCTTTTACCCCGCATTTTTAATGAAAAACAATCGGGCTGGAGTGTAATAGTGCTTACCCTGGCTGCATTTGACTTTAGCTTTTTACTTTTAAAGCTTTATTTTAGGCTTTAAGAGCTTCCAATTAAACTTTTTAGATCCAGAGTGAAAGCCTGAACGTGCCTGCCTGCACAACACTGAGATTCCTGGGTGGGAAAAGGATATTTTTGTATTAAAATTAAGAAAATGAACACTCTGCTACATTTTCTCTCTCCATATTCCTTACTCTTCTTTTTCATAATGAGTTTTCGTTTGCTGTTCTCTCATTTCCTTTTTTTTTTACATCTCCCATAGCCATTCCTTCTCCTTTTTTTTCCCCTTCCTCTTCCCTTTCTCCTCTTTATTTCACCATCCCCCTTCCCTGCTGCCTGGCTTGGTTCTTGTTGTTAACTCACAACGGTTTGTAATAGGAGGGCTAACTACTTCATCCTTCCAGTCAGGGTAGCACATGCTGTAAATCCCTTTCCAAACAACACCAAAAAAATGAACCCTAACTCAGATATTTGTTTATCCATTATGAAATGCACACAGGAGACTATCACCAAGGTATCCAACAACATTACACGATTAATCACATGCCAACTCAATGAGGAAGGATTTGATTTCAGTCAGCTTTGCAGCAAACCTGAAAAGAACATAATACCATATAACCTTCAGTTCGTTAACTCGCCTCTAATGCCACAAGGCACTGGCTCCCATTATAAGCTTTACTAAAGCCTGGCTGAAAGAGCAAGTCTCACACAGTGCCCTGAATCTCAGCGAAGAGAACACACTGTCACTAGTCACAGGAAATATAGAGCCAGCCATGACAGCCTAAACAATGAAGTGATTTGCACCAGGTTTGTATCTAGTTTGCTAACTAATAAATTCTTACATGCAGGTGCATAGCCCAAGACTGTAAGACCATTTGGACCAAGCATACTATTTTGTGGTGCTGTCAGTGCACTTATTAATGCAAACGTTAATATAGACCTGCAAACTCAATTGTGTTTTATGGTTTATAAA
This sequence comes from Penelope pileata, assembly GCA_013396635.1. Taxonomy (NCBI): domain Eukaryota; kingdom Metazoa; phylum Chordata; class Aves; order Galliformes; family Cracidae; genus Penelope; species Penelope pileata. The sequence continues at coordinate 63,285 of WBMW01002124.1, read as the reverse complement.
GTACACCTATCCTGGTCTCTATGGGCATGTACACTCATTTCATAAAAATCACATGTATTAAAATGTAACTAGATGCCTACTCCCTCTTCAGCGGGCTCCAGACTGCACAGGGAAAAAAAAGTCTTCAGCTTCCTAGGTACTCAGGAAAAAACTCGAGTGGTACCAGTTCCTCACTGTTAAATCTTATATCTCATGTTATGGTGCAAGAAGAAAACTTCAGAGAAAGATTTCCCTGAAAAGCCATAGTCTGGGGCATGATGGCAAAGGGAGATTTCCAACATTGGCAAGACCCAACCTGTGGGTCTGAATAGAATAGGTCAGACCAGGGCTAGAGGTGTTCCCGAGAAAAACCCACAGAGAACACAAGAAAAGTACTTGCTGTAACTCTTCCTGTGAACATGAGTTTATAAAATCATAGAATCACTGAATGGCTTGGGTTGGAATGGACCTTAAAGCCCATCTAGTCCCAGCCCCCTGCCATGAGCAGGGCTGCCACCCACCAGATCAGGCTGTCCTGGGCCCCATCCAGCCTGGCCTTGAGCACCTCCAGGGATGGGGCATCCACAGCTTCCCTGGGCAGCCTGTGCCAGGGCTTCACCATCCTCTGAGTAAAAAATATCCTTCTAACATCTAAGCTAAATCTCCTCTCTTTTAGTTTAAAACCATTGTCATTGTGCAGTTTGCTTACCTGAAGGGATGATGGCTGATGACATGTCAGTTGTATTTGATGTGTGAAGCCAAAGAGGTGAGGTGTTGGGATTGTGGGGGTGACCGTTACAGGCTGCTCCACAACCTCCTCCTGGAAGAGGGGGTGAGCAGTCATAAATGAAACCTTTGCTGAAAAGGAATTTTCTCTAGAACCTGGGCCTAGAGCTCATTCCTGCAAGTTTCTGACAGCTTTCCTCGTTCCACTCAACAAAAGGACATGGTAATAACTCCTTGTCAGTAGAAATCTGGTACTCCCTCAAGATGAAACCAGCTGTGATGGGCTCCAGGCACATCTGCAGGTCACAGCCTGTCACTGCCTCACTGCATCTGCAACCTCAGGTCTAACACTCAAATGGGGACTTTCTTCCCTCAACCAAAGGGTTCGGCCACACAACTGCCTATAGTGGGCAGGAGCAGCTTAATGAGGGGCAGTGTTGATGGACGCCCCATGGAGGTGGCCTGGGATCTGTAGGAGGTCAGATTGGGAAACATTTCTGTAGGGCACTCCACAGTTCAGAGACTCTTCCAGCCCAAGCTTTTCCTGTCTGTGCTTCTCCACAATTCATCCTTAATAGATTTGATGTCTACAAGGAAAACTGGGAGGATAGTGAAAAATGAAAAGAATTTTAAGAGTTGCTGTGCCAATTGCTGGATCAAATGAATCCTGTCTATGTCTGGAAAGCCTTCGGTAGTGTGGTTCATTGGCTGAGCAGTATCTGTGTTCAGAAGCTCCCTTGTCTGTTCACAGGCCCCCAGTGGGAGCACCAGAAGTGCAAGCATGGGAAAGCCAACTTCTGCTTCCTCCAATTCAAGCGAATGGAGCTGAGGTTTGCTGTGTTTGGGTTTCTCAGAAGGTCATACAGTTTTTGTACTGAGACCAGATTATGTTTCTCACAAGAGGAAAGGGCCTGGCCTGGTGCTCTGGGCTACAATTTCCCCTCCTTTGCACTTCTGAGCAGCCTGTTTGAAGCCACTTTCCCTCCCAGTGGGAGAGTGCTAGTGATATTGTGTGATCCATGGTTTACATTGATATCCTTTGGGAGGAAAGGAGCTGGATCAATATAGAAAAGTAGGGGAATATTAGCTCCAGTTGACCTAATTTTGTTCTTGGAAAACCGGAGATCTGGAAGTCATATATGCCCTAGAATTGTGGTTTGGAAAATACTAGATAGTCAAGGGATAGTGTGTATGTGTGTGTGTGTTGTGTGTGCGACCTACAGAAATACCTCATCTCACCACTAATTTATTCACATATGTAAACTTCATTTTTCATTCAGCTGCCTCATTTATTTCCTGTTCCTCCCTCTTTTTCCTCCTCTTGCTTGTTTTGAAAATGCTGGTCAACACATGTTAAGCAAGAGTCTCCAAAACCAACAAAAGAAAGTTCAGGAAAGGTAGAGAGAGAAACAGCTGAATAACGCTGCCAACTTTAAAATGAAGATAAGTTATACAGGACCTTTTATTGAACCAACAAATATTTTATAGTATTCACCATTTGGGGCCAGCAGTTCTTTTTTTCCCTCTGTTTTGAGCTAGAATAGGTGGTGTGTAATTCATAGGGAATCCGTACGTGTTCAAGTAGCTTCAAGAAATATTACAGCCATGTGGGACCAACTTACAGCATCTTGCTTTCCATGTCCATTTTTTTTCCAGTGTATGATACTCAGTGCCCTTTTCTCTTTTTCTCATTCTCTCATTCACACGTTCTTTCCACTCTTGGTTTCAAGCCATCTTTGCTTTGTCAGTGTTACCTGATAACACAAAGCAGGGAATTGTGCCAGTTGTTGCAGCTTGGCTTGAACTGTATAGAAGTAACGCTGAGTACGGGAGCGACGTGGATGCTTCTTGGTCCTATGGTAAGCGGTCAGTTTTTCCTTCACTGTTCCCTGCAGGACCTTAGCTGAAGTCATTTCATTACCACACGCATGCAGTGCTATTAGATCAAAATTTCTGTATCAAAGGGAAAAAATGTAACTGCAATTAACGTTATTTAGCACACCCCTAGAAGCATCCAAGTATGTCAAAGTTATGAGTCTGGACTCAGAACTGTGAGGGTCTGATTTGTTCTGAAGTACTTGAATGTGTTGCAGCACCACGCAGTCAGAGAGCTTTCGAATGTTGTAAATTGGAGTAGACAATGTGCGTTTATACACTGGCTTTCTTCTCTAATACTGGACACGGTGTTTAAAAGGGCACTGTGTATGTATTCAGGTATATATCTTCTTATAAATTATTTGTATATTACTTTGACACGAATCAAGTGTAGCGGCAGTGTACTGGAGGAAAGTGATATTATTGTCTAATTTGTGGATAGATTGCCTTCAAGAACACTGGGTTTTATTTTCTTTGTGTGAGCCTTTGTGATAGCAAAAGGACAAAAAAAAATATTTTAACTATAGGAGAAAACCTAGAGAAGTCTGCTCCAAAATGCTTTTGAAATGGTCAGAGTATTGCCTACCCATGTTGTCTTTGGACTTCAGAGACTCATTTCCATCTCTGCTAAAATGGGACTGCAGGCTACCTTGCAAGAGAGCTGTCAGGATCAGCCAGTGAATATTTATGAAGAAATTTCATGGTGAAAAAGAAGTATATATATATATGCTACATATATTATTAATAATTATGTGAGTCCTGAAAAATACCGTACTGTATCACAAAGCTGGTATTGTCAAGTGACTACACTCCTGGCACTGCATGCTATGGTAAACTGTATACTGAAAATTCATACTAATGGAAAGGTATACAGGATTCCATTGGTGAATGATTTATAGTGACTTCCCATTATAAACAAGAGGGAACAAACATTGTACCTCGCTGGTTTCTTTGGGCAGTTGGCGAGAGCAGAATGAGACATTCCTGGCCAGGCAAAAGCTGATTCTTTGGATGCTTGTGACTGCGAGCAGAATGGAGCACCAGAAAGTGAGATTATTAATGGCAATCCCCATTTATAAGTGACTGTGTTTCCATTTTCATAGTGCTTTAAACTTTCTAATTGTAGAACAAGTAACAAGCAATTTCAGGACTTGTAACAAAAAAAAAGATGTTTCTAATGTTTAATGCTAAATAGACTTACTTTAAGGATCTCAATATATGTTGGAAGCCTACCAACATCCTTTCCCAATGAACACATTGCTTTCTGAGACAGAACAAATTACCCTCGTCATCAGCTAATAGATTTGGGTTGCACATAACAAATATGTAAGTATGTGTTTGAGTATGACTGTAGGTTGTTTAGGGAAGCTATTCAATTAAAGATATCCACCGTGCTTGAGGAGGGCAATTATGGTGCATCTTTTCAACCTTGTATAATAGAACAAACACTTTCTATACTGGGAATTCTGTTCTTCAATTATGTTCATTCAGCAGTCTCACCAAGGGGCTTATACAGTTGAAGTGCACTGTGCAATAGTTTTGCATATATGCAAAATGTCAAAAGTTCTATTTATCAAAAGCTGAAGTTAGTAGCTAGAGATAGGGCAGGTAGGTTGCGAAAGGTGAAGACTAAGCTAAATGTTGGGCAAGATTCACGTCACTTTTTTAATTTGATAAGATTTTGTCATCCACCTTTCCTCTCTTGTCAGGAAAGAGCCAGACGTGGCCAGACTATGATTCTGCCAGGCTGAGCTAGGCAGTTAAGACTGCAATTAAACTAGCAGTTTAAACTAGCAGAGGAAAGATGTGGTCCTCCTCTCGTCTGGCTCATGGTATATCCAAATGAATGTTAATGCTGCCCAAAGGGAAACAGTGGGATGAAGTGGCCACAGAGCATGGCTACGCCATCTGGTTTTGCAGCAGAGCTCAGGGATGTTGGGCTGCCGTGTTAGACAGGTGAGCTGAAACTGCTTCTTGGATGGTATTTCTCTTACTTGTGATTGGAGTCTGGACTACTAACGTGGATAAAGATACACGACTTTTAGATGGCATATTGATGGCAAGTGAGATGAAACCTCCCACTGGCTCTTTATGAGTTGGATTGAGTTGGCTTGACCTGCAAGATGTTAAGAAAGGCCCCTTAAAGAGAAGGGGCGAAGCTCTTTCCTCTCTGAAGGAAAAGGGACATGGAGACCAAAGTTCCCTGCAGAACTGGTTGTTTGCCTTTCTCAAAATGGTTATCTTCATCCAAAGATGCTAGTAATACTAATTTCCTTCACTAAGGGCTGTTCAGACAGGTGTGAACTCTTTGGATGCTATGGTAGTGCAAAAGAAGATATGCTGTCATAGGTTTGGTAGAGCAGAAAAGAATTTTTGGCAAGAAAAAAGGGGCCTGTGCATTGAAATGATGGATTTCAGACTTCGTTGTACTAACATGCTTTTACAGCAGTTATTAGCAAGAACTTTGCAAATTATCAGTGATGGCTTTATTGTAACTCAGTTTCAAATTTCTCTGACATAAATTATTTGTTTAAAAAACATAAAATCTGAATGGAATAAAAAAAGACCTCCAGTGAAATTAAAGAATGAGTAACTCATTGCTCCTGGATTGTGTTTTTTAGCTTTGCTACTGCTTTTAATACTGTGGGCAAGCTGCTTTCTTTTAGAGCTGGCTAAACACCACTAAAAAATATTTGCAAATACTCCTTCAAATAAACGCTGGATTTGGAATGTGTGTCACCATTCACACCTACTTTCCTCAGAAGTTTGTACAAGCAATTTTTTTGTTCATAAGAAATATTTTCCAACAGCAAAAGAAACTGACAGATGCTTGAGAGTGATGTATTTTTATCCAGGTTTGCTCTGGCAACAGCGTTCCCTGTTACTTGCCATTTCCATTTCTATACCTACTGACCTATTCAGTCCTAAACCTCCTCTTTAAAACTGTCTATTTAAAAGAAAAACAACTAATTGAAGCAGGGCTGAAAAACAATTTGTAGCCCAGTACAGCATGAAGAAGGAGACTTTTGGTGTCATTCAGTACATCTCTGCAAACCATATATTTCTTGTTTCTCCGTGGTTCTCTCTCTTCTGCCTAGGTTGAGCTTTCCCTGTGTGTGCTGATCTAGGATAGCTCAAGAGACACTGGCTTAAGATGTTCTGTTTTGGAACAACGTGTAAACCTGAGGACTCAGTCACTTACGGACGTTTATAAAGCTGTTTTGCAAAAGTCCTGTTAAATCAAACAGCTTGGCAAACATCTGACCTATGAAATTACAGATGGTCTGCCTGCATTTTTTCTGGCGAGCGTGTGGTCTTTGCTGCTCACCTGCAAGTGCTGGGGAGCGTGGCTGTGCCGAGGTGTTTGGTGTGTTGGCTGCATGAGAAAACTGGCTGCCCTTCAGCGGTGGGTGAAGCCACTCGTAAACATGGAGCTAGTAAGGGCTGCAGTGTGCTTTGGGACCTATTTCACTGGAAGCTCTGTTTAAAGAAAATATCAGCTTCTAATTAGTAATCTGGTTGAAATCTAGTGATAAGGTGGATTTCCAGTTGGCAGTCTTACCTATTTGTGAGATTAAGGGGCTGTTTTTGGTCGTGTAGCCAGTAGTGCTCATGCTGAAGCTGTTTCTTTTGTTCGACTCATTCTCCATGGGTACTGGAGTTAGTCAGCAGCTTCTCATTCCTCTATAATGCATTTCTGTGTCGGAATAGCAAGCCCACTGAATAAAGCTTACACATTTCTGCCTGGCATGTATTTCTGGCTTCTCTGCAATGTGAGGACTTAATGAATGAACAAATGTGACCCTTGATGGGAAAGCTTATGCCTGTGATGCAATTTCACCTTTGAAGGCTGTTAGCCACGTGTGTGTGTTACTTGTGTCCCACTCAGCCTGCCTTTGGGACTGAGGTGCAGCCTGGGCAAGGGTCGCCTTGAAAACCACACGCATAATCTGTGGATGGGTGAAAGTCCTATTTTTAGTGCATACAAGAGAGCATTCACTAAAGGGAAATGAAACTGGGTTTTATTTTTAGTTTTTGTAATTCCTTCTGCCCTCGGGATTTATGCACTGAAAAACTTGACCATCACCCTACAAAGTATAGGTGAACCTCCTGGATCAGCTCTATTCTCACTGTTGCCAATATAACTAAAAGATGTTTTCCCAGGCAGGGCTGGCACAGGGTGCGCTGGGCAGGGTTCAGCGCTGGTCCTGCCGCTGTGGTGCTGGGGAGGAGCAGTGAGACTTTGCCTCACCAAACCCTGTTTTTACAGCGTTGTGGTACAGGAGCCTCCCCATGTTTGAAATGTCCCCACAGTGGGGTTTTTTAACATGTTCCTGCTCCAAGCTCAGGATGGATTTCTGCAGCGAGACGTTTGAGTGAAGTTGACCCTTTATATGTGTCCAAACAAAGGTTTTATTTGGTATCAGTTTTGGAATTAATCTTGAGCTATTTTTCTGTGTGTCTGTTTCATTAATGCGCTTGTTTAAAAACTATGGACAGAAAACAGACAACAATTTTTTTTCTGTTTTCAGAAACTCTGGAGAACGGACCAAATAAGTGTGAAAGGTGAGCAAGGGAATTTGCAGTTTCCCAAAATTATTATTACAGTTTTCCTGACTTCACCTGGCCACTATGTAAGCTGTATGTGTAAATATTTGTCATTGCTTGAATCTAGCGCAGCTAACAGAAAAGGAACCAGCAAAGATGAAACATACTGGAAGGAGATCAACGCAGCCATGGCCCTAACAAACCTCGCCCAAGGGAAGGATAAACTGCAGGGAACTACCAGCTGCATCATTCAGAAATCTTCACATATATCAGAAGTAAAGACTGTTAAAGTGCCATTAGTTCAGCAGTTTTAAGAGATGAGTCCTTTTTCTTGTCAAGCGGACATTTTCCTCACAGGATTGGTTTTCAGCAAAATCAGATTCACATGGAGCAAATGTGGAAAATAGGTCCCCTTTTACAGTACAGTCAGTTGAAAAAAATAGCGTTCCTTCCGATTCAGACGTCTTCGTTGTGTTAAATGAAGCATCCAATTGCTTCTATAAAAGGCATGTAAATTATAAAAAATACTGTTTTTATCAAAACATTAACTTATTTTATGTTAATCAAAGTGCGCATAAGATGTTTGCATTGCTATTACAGTAAGTGCCTTGCTTTCAAAAAATAAGCTATAACGTGGGCATAGTACAACAGTATTATGCCTCAAAATGACAATGCCATAATGCTTAAACTTTGTATATTATTCCAAGTGGGCTTAAGCAGCCTAGGGCTAAACACATTACTGCTGTAGGCCCTGGAGAATTGTGCATAGTAGACTTGAATGAATTGACAAGTCTTAATAAAATTGTTACATCATTTTTTCTCTCTTTTTTAATCAACAGTGTTATAAAAAATTGTACAGTATGTTTTGTCAGTGACAATGAGGTTGTTATGCATGTTTCTTACCTGTATATGCAGTATATTAAAATACCAAAATCATTCCTTTGAAAAGTGCAATACTCTAGAACACACAAATTTAGGAAATAAGGTAATCGTTCAGATTATTTTGAACTTACACATGTGCTCCCATACATGTTCTTGTTAAAGATTTCTAGTTGAAAAGGTTCTAGCCAGAGTAGCTGTAAAGTCATGTTGAATTTCTATTGTTCTGAAGCTTTGCTAGTGACTTACTGAATTTTTTATATAAGTAAGCAAAATCGATCTCTTCTTGTACAAAACTGAATCTGTAGTGCCGTTTACTATTTGCAGTGGAGCTCAAAAAAGTTTCCATGGTGGATATTATTACTTCAATGTGTTTTAAATGTTTTTTGTTTTGTAGGTACTGCATAAATGAGGACAGTTGATGATTGACAGTTCACATTTCAGTGAGAAAAAACTGTAGTATAAACTATCAAAGCCCAAAATCAAAATACAAGTGGGACTTGAAACATTGAAAAATCCCAGCATTTAATGTGGGAGGGTTTTAAATAGATAATAAAATGTATTAAATGTCATGTCTCTAAACTTGACTGCTGTTGAGCGTAATAACTAGCATAAACCAGGTTTATTTTAAAGGTTTTCTAGGGTGTACAAGTTATTCTTAAGTCATATAACAATAATCTAATGAGGTTTACAGTTATTGAACGGAATTTACGTGAAAGCAATTTACAGTGGCAAAGCCAAATATGATTTATACTGAATCAGTTACAGAAAACTGGAAAAGAGCTGATTGTTGCTAGGAATTGGGTTTTTCTTCCTGTGGGTATCCTGTCAGGTTTTTTCCTATTTATCCCTCTCCCCTTTTCTCTTTTTGGTGAGCCATCAATGAACAAGATAAGACTTCAGTCCTACTCCCAATGAGTTTAATGGCCAAATTCCGACTTCCTTGGAAGAAGGACTGTGCTAATGTTGAAACTAACTTGCAAGTATAGGCTGTTCCAGTTGCACTAAAATAGTCAAGACACATTGCAAATATCAGCCTTGGTGTGACTTCTTAGGAAACTTCTTAATGTAACATAACATGTTGTTGGGTTTATTTAGTGTACAATGAAAATGATTTGATATGAAAATATTTTGTACATATATATTTTTACTTTGTTTTCTAAATTGCTGATTTGCATTGACTAAAGTGCCAAGCAAGAAATGTATGTTGTCATGACTGTATGAACAGTTGAAGTATATGTTTCACTGACTTGCATCATTATATGTCTAAGATTCCATGACATTAATTTTTGATACTTTACTGGATTTTGACATAATAATGTGAGTTTATAACTAATAGCAGAGAGTTAATACTTCACTTTTGTTCATACTATTATAAGTTATTCTAGTATTAAATATTTTGTGAAAATAAATTGTTGGTTTTGACAAACTTTTCTGTTAGGAATATTCACAGTGCTTTTGTCTGCATAAATGACAACAACATTTGTCATGTAAAAAAGGTACCTTTGGTGACTTCTCTGGTGCTAAACTGGAGAAGACAAGCCATAGTATAAACAATTTGTTCATGGTTCTTTTTTTAGATGATCAAAGCACAAAGAATAATCTGTAATACACATCAAGTGGGTTTTAAATTTAAGAAATACTTGGCATAATTTCTTGTTACCATTTCCTTTAATTTATTTTTTTTTCTACTGCTGCTTTAGAGTTTTCTGAAAACACAAATTCTAATGGATTATTTGTGTCTTTTTTTAAATAACAAGAATCATGATCAGTGCTGAGCCAACAGCTAATGAAGACTCAATAATTATTTATGATATTGGAAAAACAAACATTATTACTATAGCTCTTCTTTGTTTCAACATATGTAACCATTTTAGTAAAATAAATAACTGCAAACAACATCTTGCTGGTTTGAATTAAATATTCATTTATCTGTCTTAGTCATTTGCATTTCTGGTTTCCTGTTGTAGGCAGGATTACGCTATAGTGGGGTGTAAGCATGAGATAGGCAAAGATAAAACAGGAATGCATCATACGACAGCTATAACCACTAAGCTCTAGTTCTCCCTTTGTAGCCTAGCGGTGAAGCAGTTCCATCAAGGAGACTGAGAGCAAGACTCAAGACAACATATAGGCCATTTTGAGGACATTTTATAATTTGGTGTCTTGGATTTAAATTTGAAATGGGAGTTTGGTGAAGGACAATATCTGGCTTTGAATGCCCACATGTAAAGTGCATAAAGTAACCATTGCACCATTGAGCTAGAAGGAGATGTGGAAGAGAAGTTGATAGTACCTCTGTGCTGTGCATAGAATGGTTTTAACTTATAGACAAGGCACACATGAACTTAAACCTTTTTCTTCCTTATCACTTCATTCAGCTAGTTTTTCAATATGTGCCGTGGTGTTTTATCTACCTAAACTATCCATCAGTGGAGATACTCAACAGCAAATACAAGATGCTATTACAGGATTGATTATAAAATTGGGTGGTATTGCTGATAACCTTGAGCATCTGGAACTCACCAGAGCTTCACAAGTCTTATTCACAACTTCCACCATCGAAATGGCAACTCTGGCAAAGCCGGGATCCCAGTACTGCCAGGAGAGAGAAGCAGTTGCGACAGGGCAATTAATCATAATGCTTTTTCTGCTCCAGATGCCCACTACCTATGTAGTAAATGGAAGAGTGCAGTTGTCTTGTCGCACAACCACCTTTCTCACGTGAGCATTTTTTTTGCTGTGAAATCTCAACTTTTTGCTATGAAGCCCTTCAACTCAAGTTGCCTTTTCACTCAGTCCTTAGTGTGACTCTGCTTTCTTAAACTTTGACCTCTTACTTGAAGAACAGAGCCTGGACTCAGCATGGGCTGAGGAGGTCAGACTGTCAAGTAGTCCAGAAGACTCTGAAGTCCAATTCAGTGGTCACAATGATAGCTTTAATCATGGCAGATCCTAGTTTTATTTCTGTTTTACTATGAATAATCTGTGAGACTCTTGGAGAATCAGAAAGAACTTCAAAGAGAACCAGGTTCCCAATCTAATAAATCCAACCAGTTCTGAAGACCTGTGGGCCAAACCTTGTTTCCAGGGCCTGTTACAGATTGTTGCTTGCCAGTTCTGACCTATCTGGATAGAAATGTGTTCTAGTTCAGAAACTGGGTAGCCACCTTAGTATGGCATCAAGCCTGTACTGCTACACCAAGATCATCAGCAGAGCATGGATTGGACTCAGCATAGTTTATGTCATTGTAACTTTTGGATCACGGCTTAGTCTAAGCCTCCACTTGTCCACAGCAATGTCCTCAAATTACTCTGTGCTTTGGTTTAGTGTTTCAAAGAGGACAATACTACTGCTGCGCTGTATGACTGAGCTGTTGTGTGTAGAAGGACACTGCCAGCTGGGAGCTGTTCTGGTGAAATAGCGAGGACAGGAAACTGAGGTGAAGCATGATGCAAGGGGCTGAATTGCCTGAGAACAATTTTTGACACTGCCTGGATGTGAGCTAATGTTGTACAAGCTGGTTGCCAGTAGCTGGGTACTTGGTCTCCATTAACAGCAGAACTGAGGCCCAGACCTGCGGCTTTCTCGGTGCTGGATTGCTGAGCCAGTGTTTAGGTTTGGGCCCCATCTTGAAACTCCTGTTGTTTAACAAGAAGGGAGGAGGCTGGCTCCCTTGTGGGGAAAAAAAAAAAAAAAAAGTGGAGAAGAGACATGAATGCCTAATGCAACAGAAAAAAAAAAATCCCAAAACTCCTTAATGTTGCTGTTATGTCAGCTTGGGTTATTGGCAGTGGAAGTGGTTATTGGCAGCGGAAGTTAGACCTGGCTCAAGGCTAATATAACTCACGCACCTGACTTTTTAAAAGGAGCTGAGATCTGGTTTCTTTATGGATGGGCTTTTTTTCATTTGTGGTGTTGGTCCCTTCTTCAGGTTTCCTTAACCTTCCTTTCAGCCTGTTTTGGATTTACTTCTTCTTTCTTCCTGCTTGAAAAGTCTCCTGTTACATGCAGACAGCGATGGGATCCTTCATGCCAAAGCTCATACTTCTGTCTGGCTTTGTAGTTTCTAGTGCTACATAGGTGAAGGGTGTAGGATTCAACAAGTCAGTGCTCAGTGGCAAAGTCTGATATCTTCCTTCTCCCAACCCAGGATCAGTGAACATACGAAGTCTCAGGAGCGTGCAGTAGAGACTCTTCAACCAACAAGCTCTACCATCTATCACTTCACTCCTAACTACTACTACTTTTGGCTATCTGAACTCCCAAAAGGACTGTCAATTTAACCATAACTACCTAGGAACTGCCAAGTCTCATTTTATGAGCTGCTGTTGAGAGTTTAGCTATTTAAGGCTGATTTTAAACAATTTTTATTGGTACTTCGTGGCATGTGCCTGATTTACAATGCTGTAAATAACCACAAATTAGGGACATTTCTTTCTTTACAGTAAATACACATTATCTTGAGTGTAAGAAAGATACCTTTTTTGTGAAAAACTGGACGACAGGCCCTGTACTGCAACAATCTTCCTGTGTGAGCCCTGTGAAGCCTCGTATAGGGTTTGGTCCATGGGGAGGGGCTGACACTCTCAGACAGAATGTCAGGGGATGATAGGATGAGGATCACACCTATGAGGTGTCCCTCACTGTCCACCCTGCTGCTATGAGGCCCTGAAGGTAGGAGAAGGCAGTGCTGCTTTGTAAGTGGCACACTCCATTTGGTACACTTAAGAAACAATTGTGGAGCCAGCCTTCTCTTCAGAGGGAGGCATAGGGAGGCATGTATGACTGCAATGGATGGGTAAATGCTTTGAGCAGCAGTTGAAATACGAATCTAACTTTGAGGATCTTGTGAAATGGCCACAAAATATGTGACCAGATTTAAAAATTCCAAGTACTCAACAGCAGTCAGTGTAGTCATGAAAAGTGGTCAGCAATGTTTCAGCTAGACTTTGCAAATTAAATGCCAGATCAGCAAAATGGAAGCTTTCTGTGGCAGGAATACTGCATTTAATTTCTTTGAATTTCTTTTAAGAAAGTTTGGAGAAGATCAAAGCCCCAGATTTCTTTCTTTCTTTTTTAGTGATAAAGTATATTTTTCCGGATTTTAAATTGTCTTGAAATGTAATATAATTATAGTAAGAAAGGTTGAAATCAACGTCAAAGAGAGATCATCAAAACTTGTCAAAATGTTGAGGTTACCAAATTATGTTTACTGACTTTTTAAAAACATTCTTTTGGCTCTTATTTATTTGTTTATATGTTTACACTCTCCAACCCAGTTTAAAACAAGAGTTTTGACATCTTAAAAATTTCCACAGAATGGAAAAATGTGTCCCCCAAAGTGGCATGGAAGGAATTCTAATGCTCAATACTCACAAAATCAGCAGTTTTGCATGGTGATCTGTGGATATCACAGTCTACACCTAGATATTTTGTTTTAGAGTACTAGTTTTGATGCTGAATCATTTCAGCAAGCACAGTGCTGCTTTTGCTGAAGGATGTCCTTGTGCCAGTGTTTTGTTGCCTTCAGAAAAATACTGTTTGAGGAAAATGGCAAGACTTTTCCTTCTCTTTGGGATAACAGAGAATTTTCATGTGGCCAGAAAATTAACGCAGCAGACAGGCACAACATTTCCTAGTACTCCTCATCCTTGGAGAGGAGGCATCTGGTGTGGTGATGGAAGAACCTGTGTGATGCTCATTCCTGCCTGTTGATTGCAAATAACAGAGAAAGCAAGAGAAAACAGGTGTGGGACTGAAAGTGGCATTCCCATCTCTTAAAAAGTGAGTGCAATAGCAATAATAAACACATTTCTCAGCTGGTATTGAGCAGTGTAAAGGCAACCAGAAACTCAGAGTGGTCTGAGATTTGCCGCAACATTTCACTGGCAGTGAAACCAAATTCCAAAAATGTGGAAACAAATAAATGACAGTGACCCTCGACATTTCAAGATGTGAAGCAAGTAAAATATTAGCCTTTTCCAGTCCTTCAAGCCCCTAACTATATTCCTGAAGCTGATGCCTGACGAAGAGGACACCCGTAGGTGGGCAGCAGAAGGATCTTCTTGAGAGCAGCCTACCCAGGCTGGCATCGAGTGATGTCCAGGGCCAAACCAGGGGGGACTCTGACTGCAAAGTCTGGTGCTTTTGTCACTTTGAAGTGTGTAAAGTGTCATATATTTACAAGCTATGTTTGCCCATCCTCCCTCACCTTCTTAATTAAAGCTCTTCTTTGATCTAGGATCTTTGATCCTGGAAAAACACATTTCTGTGACCACGATCTCAAACAAGACTACTTGCAATGAAAGTGTTTACTATGCAAACAACTATAAATACTTCTTTACTTGATGCAGTCAATAATAAACATCTTCTAAGAAGCATTGATTAGATTTCCTTTCAGGAACAAAAATACAAGAAGGTTGAAATCTTTTTACAATTTCCTAATGGGCAGCTGATTTGGGAACTCCATACCCAATTCATAAGATGAAATGCTCCCTGTATCTGTTTCACAAGGACATGTACCAGCATGAGAGTGGGATCTGGTGGAACCTGGATTTACAACTGGAAATCAAATACAGGCATGTGGAAACGTTATTATGTAAACTAATACTTAGCTACTTCTAGCTCCATTCCCTCAACAGCAACAAAATGGTGGCATGGAAACCAAACACCAAGTGTAATTTTTTTAAACCTGTTCTATGAAAATAACAAGAAAAACAGCCCTATATAGGATGAGGAGGACTCGTTATTTTTTCATCTGTGAAACCTTAAATGTCACAGCCCTTGGGCTGAATTCAAACCAATGGATCTGATGTTGGGAATTTGCTCTGATGGCTCATGTTGCTCAGGTAGGACACTCACTTCAGAGAGGCTATAGTTCGGAAACAGGCAAAGCAACAAGGCCAAGAGTGCTGGTGATTCTGTGCAATCGACTCTGAGGCACTGCTGCACCAACCTAGACAGGAGGGCAAAGTGCTCTAAAGTGCCTCTTCCTCTGGGTAACTAGCAATAGGACTAGAGGGAATGGCCCCAAGCTGTGCCAGGGAAGGTTCAGCTTGGATATTAGGAAAACCTTATTCTCCAAAAGAGTAGTAGGGCACTGGAACAGGCTGCCCATGGAGGTGGTTGAGTCACCGTCCCTGGAGCAGAAAAGACAAAGGGGATAACCTGTTCTTTGTACCACATTACAGCTGAGAAACAATGGGCTTCAATTGCAGCAAAGGAGATGCTAGATTAGTTACCAGGTAGATCATGCCAATGGAAGAAGAGGGATTAGATGGAGAAGTACTGGAATATATTGCCTGTGTGGGTGGTACACTTTCCATCACTGAAAGTTTTTTTAAGATCAAGTTAGAGACATATTAATCAGGAGTTAAATAGGTGTAATTGATCCTACTTTGGGGCAGGTTAGCCTCTTGAGGTCGCCACCCCACCCTTATTTTCCATTTCAGCAGTCTGCCTTATAAACATGGCATGGAAGTCTGTTACTCAATAGATGGTTAAAAGAGTGAATAGCAGCTGGTTTATTCCTCTGTTTTTAGGAGGTATGTTTACATTCCAGGCATAAGAGTGGAAGGGAAGGACAGCGAGTTCTGATCCCACCAGCCAGGCAGCAGAGGAGACTGGGCAGCCATCCATCGGAGGCTGTTTAACTTTCCCAGCCTTTCAGAGCCTAACATAAAGGACAAAGGTAGCTCCCAGATGGAAGTCAACAACAGACTTGAAAAACATGGAAGCTGACAGAGAGATGTACGTTTAACATGAAAGTTAACATTGCCAGAAGAAGAAAGCTAGGAAATTTCCAGTTAGGTGCAATGGAACAAGTCCTGAAGGATCTCTGAGCTCTGTAAATGCTTTTGGCCTCCATAGAAAATACTTGGGCAAAAACCCTCCAGAATGTATGTTTGTTTTGAGCAGAAGCTAGAGTTCCTGCACTGAGCTTTCTGAAGGCCGCATTGCAGGATTAGCCTATATTCCTCGTATTCAGTGTCATGGGAGACTGAACATTTTCACTGTGTTCTGGAGTCTGACACAGGCAGGCAGACCACAAAGAAAAACACAGGAATAGATCCTAGAAGCTGCTTCAAATAACACTTGCTCCAGAGCCTCTGGTGATTGCTGAGAAATTCTAGTTTCACAAAAGATGCCAACAGGGGAAGAAATTATTTCACAGTGTGCCTCGAGCTTCAAAAGGGGTTGCTGAACATGTTAACCGACACCCTTTTTGACAGGCTGGTTTGTGGTCAGTGCTGCTAACTAACAGGAAAACAAATGCCTGTAGTCCAAGTCAGGAATCGCGCTGTGCACCACAAAGCCAAGGAAATTGCTGCGGGAGAATCCCCAGAGCCACACCACGAAAGCACACCAGCAGGATATTTAAAAAACATCAGGAATGTTCCTTGTGTGACAAGATGGATCATTCAGAAGTAAGGCTCTGCTGAGTATGAAAAGACTTGGTATATTAACTCAAAGGGACACTTTGAATTTGTTTCTAGGTATGAGCAACTTACTTCAGAAAGAAACGAGTGGATAGGGAAATGAGGCGGGAGTAGGAGGCAAAGTCAAACTGTGCACAAAGATGGAGACTGAGCCAGAAATAGGAAGAGGGAAAGAAAATCAGTCTTGCATGTATTCATTATGATAAGATTTTGGGGTTTTTTTGCAAGCACCAGCAATTCTGTTATCTAAGGAGGTAAACAATCGCTTTTGATACAAAAGAGACAAAAATTTTATTACCGTTGTATCAGATCCAGTGACTAGAGCAAATACAATTCCCCTTCTTTGCCAACTACGTGATTCACAAGGTGCTCGCTGCAAAGACTGACAAGCCGACTGTTTGTGCCGAAGATTGAGCTATTCTTGATGCAAAGGACTCTCATAAATGGTCAGAAACATTCAGGAGGACGATGAAAGGTGACATGGATCCAAGTGTAGCCTGATAGAAATAGGCTTTGGCTCTCAAGGTTGGAAAGAGGAATAAAACAGATATTGCTAAGGAAGATTGAATATTGAAATGAACTACTGCTCACCGGGAGTCAGATGTCTTAGATCTGAAAGATTTGACCAACACTAGACATGATATGTTAGCAACAGAACATGGACACCTCTCTCTATCTACACTTTGTGCCAAAGATTAAAGAGACTCTGATTACGATTTCAGTAAGACTGTATGTCTGTCTTTTTTAGGCAAACATCAGTTTTCTTATATTAAGATTCTGCTTCTTTAACATGAGTTGCAAAAACTGACTTATGAAAACACAGTTATGTATGGAAATGACAGAAATGTCTCATGAGATCCTCACAGGAACAACACATAATACTAATACTGTTGTTTGTCTCTTGGCACCAGCTTTTTATTAAATGGCTTTTGAGAGTACTGCCAGAGTCAGAATGATGAAGAGAAACATTAATTATCTTTAACCAGTCGCTTTAGAAATTAGAATCTGGGAGTTTGCAATGACTACTTATTCTCTGTTACTTCTTAAAGTTGTTGGACCACTTGTTTTCTAAATTACTAGCAAAAGCAACACCGTAGTGGATGTTCCAGTTCCTGTCGATCATTATTATTATTAATTATTTAGTTACTTTCAGAGAGCTACTGAATTCACGTGCAGACTTCACTCCTCAGCTAATTACAGGTCTCAATCAACTTTGACTTATAGACCAAGGGCAAGTGTAAAGGCCTAAGCCATCACAATATATTTGCTTGCAGCTTTTCTCCCTCTCCCCAGCCCGAGTTTGCTACTTCCCATAGGAAATTTTTTCAGGGGTAGGTTGGCTTTTACAGAGCCTTGCTCAATAGGGCACGGGATCACATTAAGTCTTGTGACAATGTTTACTACTAAACAAGAATAAGCTGTCCCCTCAGTATTTAAACACAGTTTGATCTTGATTTACCAAGGCACTGACTGTGTCATGTATTTCCTTTGAGTGGAAGCTGTATTTTATGATGATGTGCTGGGGGGGAAAGGCTTCAAAGGAAAAGCTACAAACACATGGATAAGATTTGTATCTTGAGTGCTGCTGAATATTTGTGTAGACAAAAAGATGGTGCTTTTGAGATAATGCTGAAGCTCCATGGAGGGCCTGAAAGCATAAAAGCCAGCACTGAATGGAGTCTTGAAACACAGATCCAAACCCGCAACCAGCATACATGATCCAGCCAAGAGAGGCTTTTAGTTACTTTTGCATGCCATTGAGCACAACAATTCATTTACTCCCAATATATAAATACACACACACAAGACACTAAGCAATATCCTGCTGATCCAAAATGCTCTGTGGGCCTCACACCCTCCCCTCCAGCTCTTCCGTTCTGGAAAGGCGCAGCCCTGGGGTACATAACTGAGAAAACTCCACTTCAGACAAGGGAGAAAGTTTCATGAATCACCAAACAACACTTCTCAGGTGGGAAAAGCACACTCTTTGTTCCTCTATGTGGAATTAGAAAAATATGTGTAGAAGCAAAGCCCTGAAAGCCCCAGGAGAGCAATTGCTCTTTTTAGTTTCTTTCTCAGTTTTGTGGAGCTTGTGAGTTTTGGGGTGGTTTAATTAAAGGTCTTAAAATTCTTTAACACTAGCATTCAAATGCTGCATATTTTTTCCCCGGACTCACAGAGTTTCCGTCCTCCTCTCCCTCTCTCTCTTATGTCACTTTCACTCTGCAATAAAACAATTGAATCACACACTGGTACATAAATATTGGCAGATTCTTAGGTTTGCTGTTTTTTTCACTCAGCCTATTGGGCAAACAGCCTAGAAAGGCTAAGTTATTTGCCAGAGTTTGAATTTCTGGCAAACAGCACAGATCCAGTACAAATCTCAAATCATATTTCAGGAATGCCGTGCTTCTACCGCACCTTTCCAACTCTTTTCTCTGTGCACTAATGACTATTATGGGGAAATGCGTTCCAGAAATGTGAAAAACAATGTAGTGGGAAATGTACCAAAACCACCTTTCCACTTATACAAACTCCGTTGTCCAAGAAACACAATTAATTAGTGTTATTGAGCTGTTTAGCTCCCCAATAAAAGCTTTTTGAGTGATTATATGAAGAACCATTGGTACCGGAGACTTCATACTGAAGTAATTAATGGAAGTTGATTATATTCTGACAAGTTAAACACACATTTGTTTGATATTGCACACACATGGAAAACACATGCGCTATTGAGCTCAGTACATAGGAGTTTAGATTAATGGTGCTGATGAATTATGTGGAGATTATATACTTTGCAGACACATAATGGACCTGATTTTGAAAAGCAGGGTCTCATTTCACTCCTGCAATTTTGAGGGTGTGAATAATTGCAGGTGATTTTCTAGCAGCTAGACATCTCACTGCCTGGTGGAATTCCTTCGGGCAGAGGTCATGCCTGCTTTTGTGCAAGGCACCAGAAGGCACTGGGAGAGCTCATGCAGACACATGGAAGCTAAGCTGTGCTGGTGCCATGTGCTGGGACTCCAGTGACCAGCAAGGAGAACAAGTTTCATACACAGCTGTGGCAGTGGATTTGGATCTTTCAAGAGCTACCTTCTCTGTCCAAGGCTGGGGATAAGTTGTGGACTTGAGGTTCAATCCCTCCAAAAGGGGAAGGAGAAAGCTCTCACAGGATTTTCTCCTACCATCAGGGAGAGGCTGGCAACAGACCCTGAGGCCAACTGCTAAAGCAGCTTCCATGGGACATTACTCAGGTTCAGTCTAATATCTGGTCCTACCTCTTGGTGTCTTTGTCTCATGGTTCTATCTGAAGGTAACTGGATGTTATTGGTGAGAGAACCTAATGTCAGGGTTTAATGGTTGCAGGATATAGCTGGGAGGAAGAAGGCTGGATTCAAATGAGTGTCTTGATCCAGGTAGGAAAAGCAAGCCCAGAGGTAAATGGGCATCCCCTCCTGAGAGCAGCTCCTTCTGCACCTCCATGGGTGTGATTCAGTTCAAGACACCAAATCTGGGAGTCTAAATGCAAGTTTCCGTGTGAGGTGGGCACTTAAATTCCCGCCTATATGATGGAGATTGCATCAAAACTGTGTGGGAGAATTTTTGTACAACAACGGACATGTGAGCAATCCAGCAATTATGGACAATGTAGAAATCTAAGCAGAGATGATTGGCATGAATACAGTGCCGGGGTGCGTGCAGAAGATAAAGTCAGAATCCGAGGTACGTGCCGAAGACAAGGTCAGAAAACAGCCAAAAATAAGAATATCCTGAAATAAGAACGACTCCCGAATGCGATAACAGGAACTGTTTTCTCAATAACATTTCACTTCCCAGCAGCTGTCAATAACCAATTAGAAATGGACTGCTAACGCGTGTTTCACTGTCTTTAACCAATCACTAATAGCCGTGTGTCTCTTGCAAGATAACAAATAATTATAAAAGAATCTGTGTTAGCTGCAATAAATTGGCATTCACTTGACCATATTGGTCGTATAGTGTTTGTCCAAGCCTTCGCGTCGCAACAAAACTGCCAGCATGCAGAGACTCGGCACCCACTAACGCACAATTTTCTTGCTGAGCTTTCTACACCTCTCCCCTACCTTCGACACCTGTGGACATCTACCTTCAGAAATCCCCATGCAGGTGGTGGTCACCAAGTGAAATCTACCCTCAGTGACACGTGACAGCTGCAGTGCAGTGACAGCAAGCTCTCTGTTTCCAGAACCTGGCAGGACGCTGGCTGCTCGGCCAAGGTTCATTACATAGAGAAAGAAAATGGAAAGACATGCAGACTTGTTCTGGTCTGGATGTTAAAGGCATTTGGGGAACAAATATGAGGCCCCAGCATGTGTCTAAGGAGGTACAGTAAATGGAAAGTTAAAGGGCCACACAGTTCCTCTCTTCTGTGCTTGCAGTCCATAAATCCAGTGCTTTGCTCTCCATCTGTGCATCATTAAAAGGGGACCGCAACCATGGTCTATAAACAAACACAGACCGTGTATCCCTCATGACAAAAATGAGCTCAAATACAAACACCAAAAGAGGTCTGTGGCCCCTATGGCAGTCATATTCCAGGTCCATTTGATGTGGCTTCCTTTGGCACATACGCAGGGCAATGAGACAAGCTGCACAGCTTACTCCCCATCCCTGGTGGCTGTCCAGTTCTCAGTAGAGATTTCAGCATCATTTCTGCCTTGTCTGACCCTGGGAAGACCCCAAGTGTGGACACAGTGGGGCAAGCAGAGCAGAGAGGCCTGGAGATGCTGAAGGCCTTGAGGTGTATGGTAGGCCTACGGATGCCCCAGACAGTGCAGATGTGATGGAGGAACTGAACTCTGAAGGGTCCTGGAGGCTCGCTGTGTGGCTGAGGACAAGTTGCTCCATCTTGGTCCCTCTACGTGGAGGTAGCAGACATAAGGCAACAGCACCTGTGCAGGCACTGAACCAAGTTATTTGGCTGTGTAAATGCCTAACCCCTTCCTAAGACTGCTGCTGCTTTGATCTCCCACCTAACTACAACCCTGCAGGAAAGACAGAATGAGGACCTAATTCTGCAATTATTTACAGCCACCATGAAAGAGCAATCGTTGTAGGGAAGGGCTTTTAACTACCACTCTCCCCCAGTGCTAGCTGCCTGCTGGAGGCAGTGGATAATCCCAAACTCAGGCCCCAAAGCTTGCCATGCCGGTGGACAGGAAGCCGTCCTTTCCGAGGAAGGGAAAGATCTGGCTTCAGTCTCTGCTTCTTAATTAGCAACTGCAGGTGGAGAGCTGTGCGAATCCCTCGCGTTGCTTTTATAGCTATCACATCTTTATGTGGCTGAACTGGTTTTTTCCACTGTAACTTGGCCATTCTTGGAAAAGAAATATTTTGGGTCACATTATCAATTTTTCCCCCCATGGAAAGCTTATAAAAATTAATCTATAAGCAAATTGATGAGAGGAAAAAAAGTTAGCAGAAATGTTTTCAAATGGATAAACTTCAAAGGTTTTGAGCTCATTCCATTTGAATTACAGAGTCAGAGCTTTGGTCCAGCCACTCTTTGGTTCCTTACCTCTCTTCCCCCCGTGCTGCTTTGCATCACACTTCAATAGGTCCCTAGTGAGTATTTTTTTCCTAATGATTGAATTTAGCATTGGCAGAAGTACCTTGATAGGCTGTGCTTGAGGCTGAAGACCCCACTTGCTGTCCACAGCAGGCAGAAGAATCCGCAGAGCCGCCTTTCTGGCCACAGTGCACTAATCTGCCTCCGTACCCTCTCAGATGAGCAGACAAGGATCCTCCTTCCTCCAGACCTGCTCATTACTGTGGTCGGCTCTCAATGGTCCCAATACAGTTCTGAGCCAGGGCAGCTGTCTGTGTCTGCAAACACCAATCTAAGTGGACAAGACTAAGGCCACCACAAAGATCCCTGATGTCATACTGATCTCATCACTTTTAGTTTGTGCTAAAGTAAGGGACATGAAGGCTGAACAACTGGTAAAAACCTATGTAAACACAATGCTGACTTTTCTTTCAAGTGAGATGCCAACTGCCATGCCAGGCAAGCACAGAGACTGTCCTCAGAGGGGTCATGGAGCAGTGTAACAGCTGCCATCCATTTGGAATAAAGACAAGAAACAAAACCCTTCAAGATGCTTTGTGGAACCAGAAAACCAAAGTAGTCTCCGTGCAGAGACATGCATTCCTGCATAAATAAAATAATTACCTCTTCTTACAGGTGTCTTGTGTGTCACTGGTTATTGTTTTTGTGTGTTTATGGAAAGAAGGCAGAGTAGATCAGAGAAGCCAAGGACACAGCCTAAACAAACATCAGGATTATGGCTCCAGGAGCAGAGCAGAGAGGGGAAAGAGAAAGAATGAGATTTTGGCTGAGCTGATTAAAAGGTGATTGTGACAAGAAAAGCCAGCTCCTAATTCCTCCTGTGTCTGAGGATATGGCACATCGCACACTCCTTGTAAACAGAGGGTCACAGTAAGTAATCCTATATTTATCATTATCTTCTCCTAACCAACATAGCCCACAGCACTCTGAATTTTGGCAGGTGACCTGGAGAGCATCACTGTGCACATCAGGAGCAGAAAGCCAGGCTTTGGAGGAAAGGCTGGAGAGCTGTCTGTGGCAGGGTGATGGGGATGCCACCCAAACCAGCCATAGCAGAAGCGAACCTGAAAGCCAAGTGAGAAGCACGGGGCTCACAGGGTGCCTCTGATCTGCAGCTGCATGATGTAAAGCCTGCAGGCAACCAAAATCCTTGCTGTCCCTCCATCCCTCCTCCTGCTCATCTCTTTCTTTCCCCAGAGCTCCTCTACCCTTCTACCCTCAACTCCACAGTGCTGAACTGGAGAAGGCCAGGGCTGTCCTGTGTCAGCCATTTGGGTGTCTGTGTTACTGGTGTGGTGATGGAAAAGGGCTGGGACAGCCGCAAGCACATCTGAGCTCATTCCAGCCCACCCAACTAAAAGGCCTCCTTCAACCAACATTGTGACGCATCAATAAAGGAAAAAACTTCAAATGAAGAAGTATCCAGACGTCTCTCAATAATGGTGGAGAGACTTCTAGGTGGAGATGAAATTGCTTGTGGAGCAAGCGCTACAAAATGTCTAGCCGGACTGGAAGTCCCATAGATAGGAGCAGAAACCCATCTGCTCTGAACCTAGCATTTCCACAGAGCCAGGGAGACTCAAAGGCGTCTTGACAACCCCAAACCTGCTAATAGACGTGAGCAGCAGCAAGGAATGACAGATCTCAGGAACTGTGGAGAAAGCAATGAAAGGAGCAGAGGTCAGAGCAGACCTCACTCAGCCACCTGGCTGCACAACTGGGTTAGCCAAACGACCTCAGTAAAACTATTTTCTACACCATTTGTAACCCTCAGAGGCCAATCAGAGAGGAGAGATTGTCCAGTTCAAATAATGCAAAACTTGATTTCTATGAGGGAAAACTCCCTGTCAGGCTTCTTGGCTCTGCTCAGCATCTTACCCAAGTGAGTGGCTAGGAAGAGGAATAGAAGAGTTTCCAGCAGCCAGCCCGTGTATTCCAGCTCCATCCTTGCTAAGGAGCAGCTCACGACAAACGACCAAGCACTCCAAGTTTGCAGGAGCTGTTGAGACGTGGCTTGCAGGCAGCCATAATGCAGAAAGAGCCAGATCAGAGAATTAACAGCAAGGGGAAAGCTGAATCCCCCGGCCTGGCTGAGGACCAGGCAAGACCTGTTCTTGGCATAATCTGGTGCAAACAAGGACTCCCAGGATAAATGGGCAATGGAACAACTTATACATGTTTAGCTGGACCTAGACTTGCAGGGACAGATCAGCAAAAAGAAATCAGACACCCCGAAGGCCTGGGGAATTTGCCCCACAATTTGAGTTTTTCTCTGCAGCAGCCAACCAGGAAAGGAAGCAGCTGCTAGGTGGACATTAATTGCCACGAGCCCCATAAGCACAGATATGTCAAATGGAAAAGGTGACTCTCGTCTGGTCTATGGCATTTTTGAACAATTAGAAAAAGTGATAGATTTGGTTTGTAAAATAAGAGAATTTGGCAATAATGCTAAAAAACTGAAGAAAGCAGTTCAGTTAAGTGCTGGTACAGAGAAAAAGTTTGCTATAAAATGTCAACTTATAGTAGAAGGCTGGGCCAGAACAAAGCTTCACAAGAGCCTAGTAAAAAACCCCTTTCCGAGTCTGAGAGTTGCAAGGACACCATGTTATGTCAGTGAAAGCCAGAGGTACACAAATGAGGCCCCACGTTTTTGTTTAGATCTTCATAGCTGAACAACAGAAAGAGGAGACTGGATATAAATCATCTGCCAGTATCTGAGAACTGCATGGAAAAAGTGGACATTGCCTCAAGGATAACCATTAATAGAGCAGACATGCTAAAAACGGTAAAGGGCAGGCTGTCCAAAACTGAACCAACTAATTGGTCTTGAATGGAGAGAGTGACAGGGAAATGTGCGTCTGTCCAACAGTTGGGAAAGTTGGGTTTGCAAATTGGACATCTGGAATTTGAGCTAGATTTCTGGATAGCCGAGATAGTGGATGAGCTAATAAACAGTTTGGATTTCATTATGCCTTATAGCTGAGTAAGTGCCAGGAAACCATGTCTTACAGACTCTGCCTGTGAAAATTCTTTATAAATATGTGGCACAGGTGAGCAAAATGATTTGTAGGCAACTGATTGCAGAGAACAGGGAAAGGCACCATTATAAGTAGCATGCCATGCAAGCTTTCCAGTCAAAGAAATCACTTCCCAGAGGCTGAAACCTGTTTAGAGACCTAGAATCTCAGAAGGATTTTTGCTCGAGTGTTGGTATATTGGAAGCAGGCATCTGCCCCCTCCTTATGCGCTACACATTTCTGACTAACAGCAAATAAAAAGGGAAAAAGAGGGAATGAGGGCAAGAAAGCATGACAAAGTAATCAGATGTTGTAAATATACATTAGAAAACTAGGAGAGAAAAAAACAGTGGAGACAAATGCAAGGAGATTGCTATTTGGTGCTGAGAATTTTCTCAGCCAGCTGAGGCTGGCTTACAAATCTTTGCCTGAAGTTCCTGAAGTTGTCCTCCCTCTAGGTTCCAAAGATGCACAGGGCTGAAACACAGCAACATGGCCATGGAGCAGGCACTTCTCAGCCTAACAGATGCCAAGTGTGGGAGATACTCTGGGCAGCTGGGAAATCCAGGAAGGAAAGGCTGTGCTGTCACCTTGGGTTGTCCAGAGGAAGGGCAGCCCCATGTCCTGTGGTCCTGCAAGGACTACTGTCACAGCAGGGCCAGCCTCGTTTTCCACTCCAGAGCTGATGAGCAACAGTGGAGTCAGACAGAAAGACCTGCATCACAGTGGCAGATTAAAACCCTCAGCAGCCAGTAAATACAGCCACTTAACCACTGCCATGGCGCAGGGGATCAGACCACAAGCACAGCTCTGTGGAGATACAGCTGAACTGCTTTTCAGCCAATTAATATCCCCACATAACACCAGGGCATCCCTCCTGTGAATGCCCCAGTTCACTCCAGGGCCACCTCAGAAGCTGTCTTCTCACTGGTGTGCCACCTCCTCTGGCTTCTCGTGGCGTGGCTCACAGACCCTAATGCGGTGGTTTTATGGATGGTCCGAGACAACACTAAGTCTGCCAGGCTCCAAAGATAGAGAGTATTTCGGAGAGANGAAGTTTGCTTTGGGCAGGCAAGAAATAGAAGAGGAATTTCCACTGACAAAATGACCGTGGAGCTGTCCAGAATCAGTCACTCATCCTAGGTCAGCAGGATCTGGGGTGACTTTGTTTCTTGACAAAGGGTTTAATTCTAAGCTTGCAGATATCATGGAACACCAGATAGCTTGGGTGAGCTTGTGATGGAAAACTACCCCAATGATCACCAGAACATGATATAGCACACAGAATTACGAAGTCTTTTGGAACACTGTTCACAGTTTGCTTTTCTGTATTGTAAAATCTCTTTCATATGAAAAACAGATGCTAACAGACACTGAATTTAGAGTTTAGGGACAGTATTGCTACAGCAAATAAAAGTTTTTCAAAGTGTCCTGATTGCAGCAGAAGTTTTAGGACTTCGAGATGATTTGTTTTATTACTGAAGTGCAGCTTGGTGTAAAGGTTTTATTAAAATATTTTCACTGATGCTTGGATGGGAAAAACATTTTGGAACAGCAAAATGAAAAGATTCTGACAAAATAGTGTTGCATAAGAATGTAGTATCTTTTTATTTAACTCTAAGTACCTAAAGTATAATTACAGTAGATGTAACTTTTCTTCTTGTCTAAAACATACTCTTTAGACTACCACCATTGTAGACCCCATGTTGGTGACAATGAAATAAAGGTTATTTAAAGATTAAATGTAGCTGCTGCCTTTCAACTGGAAAACATTAAGTCCTTTTGTGGAACTCTACATCAACAGCCTCCACATGAAACTTGGACATCACTACTGTGGCAAGACAAGTCTCTTGGTCTTATTTTGTGAAACTTGGGTGTCTGTGATAGGGACAAAATGTAACAGAGAACAAGAAATTAAGTATCTTGTCCCAAAACTTCTTGTAAAGCTAAAAAAAATAATAATAAAAAAAATTATTTTGCCAGAGGCAAGGAACTATGAGCAGAATTCCCTGTCCCTAGAGGTGTTCAAGGCCAGGTTGGATGGGGCTCTGGGAAACCTGATCTGGTACTAGATCTAGAGGTTGGCAACTCTGCCTGTGGCAGGGAGGCTGGAACTTGATGATCCTCGAGGTCCCTACCAATCCAGGCCATTCTATGATTCTATGAATGCCAGCTCTTTACTGCTCAGTTCCTCCTGTGCTGAGACGAAAAGCTTTGGATGAGCGCTGTGACTGAAGAGGCTAGCCTCGAAACAATACAATTCAGTGAGCAATTTCTCCCCGTAACAGAACCTACCCACAGCACTCAGGTCAAAAAGTAATACTTCCATTTCATCTTAAAACCTCTGAGATCATCATTAATACACATGAGCTTCGGCTGTAATTACTAGCAGGCATATTTATAACATTCGTTTTAAGATTCTCTTCATCTATGTAACACAACGTCAGATTCCCTCTGACCAATTAATCTACATTATAAAATCAACTGCCTTCTGATAGAATAAGCAGCCACTTTTTTCCCATCAAAAAGAACTGTCAAACCTTGTTTTCTGCACCACTGCCAGAGGCAAGGCAGGAACCTGTCCTCTTCTAAAATGAGGTGACATGCATCTGTGTGCTAGCACTAACTGCATTATCTAAAAATTCTTTCAAGCCAATAAACTCCTTCAGCCCTATTTCATACCCTGCTTCACCTCCTCTCCCCTGTGACAAAACAGCAAATGTTATAGTTACCTTAAAAAAAATCAAATATAAAGTCATATATTACCATTGTACTTTTGAGAACTATGTCTGTGTGCTTTAAGATATGGTAAGCTCACACTGAAACAAAAGGACTCTCTCTCCACGGCATATTCATTATTCTCCCCTACTGAGTAATTGTATCACCTCCCTTCTGTGGATTCTTTATGTGTCAGCAGAGATGCAATTTCTGGCCAGAACAGCCCCAGAATAGCCCCATATATAGTCTTAGCTTCCATGGATATGTAATCATTTACACCTGCAGAAAGTAGAAGTAAACTTACTTTGCACTCACTTTACATAGGTGCAAATGACTGCACAAGGTGAGACGCAGCGGAGAGTCCAGCCCATATTGACTGCAAAGCACTTAAGCAGGGTATGGTGGAGACCAGCAAATGGGATACAGTGATCAGGAGGTGAGTGGATGTCAGCAGTAGGTTGGCAGTCTATTCTCTCTCATTGTGTGAGCAGCATCGATTATTAGCAATGAAAGTCATGTGTGTGTGCCTAAGGGATAATAAATCAGTGGCTTTGTGAATGCTCCAGACCTGATCCAGCTTCTCCAGCATCACTGCAAAAGGGTTCATTTGCAGCACAAGACCTGCCTTGCCACCCGTGCTGGGAGATGCTGGCTGGCTGTGCCACTGTGGGATCAGTTCATGTGGAGAATCATAGCTAAACCTAGAAGCTCTGGCTATTTTAGGGTGTATTTATTGTTGAGAGTCAAACAGGTTATCCAAAATCCTGGCTCGATCGCTGCTGAAATGGTACAGGTGCTCCTGGCCTCCTAACGCCGCCTGACAGCTGGAGAGCACAACAGCTTTCAAAGCAAACTTTGCTTTTTATGAGCTGTTGGATAGGACAGGGTAGATAGATCTAAAATTAATCTGCTGCCCTTCATCAGAGCTCTCTCACCGCAGGGTTAAAGGCATTAATTACCGCAATGGGCTTTTGGGGCATGCTGGAGAGGAAAGGAGAGAAATCTTTTCATGCTGACTTTTTTGACCTAAAAATTAGGATTTATGTAACAACTTTGTCTGGTAGTCTGAAAAAGACCTTCTGAAATGTGTTCCTCTTAGTTTTACACCTGCCAGCTTTCCTCACTCCTCTTTCCCTGGCCTGCTAATGGCAATGGTAAATGCATCCAGAGAAATACGGTTGCTATAAAGTACTGAAGTTTCTGTGCAGAGTGACATAGAATTACTGAATCTGAAATAAAGTGTGTGTGTGTCGTTTTTCCAAGGGACTTTAAAAATGTGCCTCTGGATGTATGTGAAAATATAAAATACTGCACACAGAAAAATTAAAGCAGAAAGCATACGCTCAGGAAGGAAAACGGCCTCGTTTGTTACAGCTATCTTTTAAAGGCAAAGCAGTCACACCCTGCGAGTGGCGGGCTGGAAACCTACGTGTCCCAGCTGGCTTGGCTGTGCCTGCAGTACCTGGTGAGAGAGGGGACTGGTCCTCGGTGCAGAAGTGTTTCCTCACGGCTGCAGGTTCTGCAGGGCCGGCACTGAAGCCAGGCCCAGCATTCATTCACATCCCACAGTCAGGCTAAATCTGATTCACGAGCAGGATGATGACAGCAGGGGCAAGGGATCACTTTTAGCTGTAAAACAAGCAATTCTGAGCATGTGATTTGTGGCAAATAATCCCAACGGTACCTTGTTTTATGAAAGCACTTACAAATGGCAGCATCAAAGACTCAAGTGTGAAGGGAGGCTGGGCAAAGCCTAGCACCGAACTGTTGTAGGTCCCTACGGGCTGGGAAAACCAGGCTCTGGAAAGGGAGCACTGCCTTGATACATACATTAACAATAGAGTGAAAGGAGCCTTTATATTCATTAACAGGCTTTAAGCAAAGAACTTTTACATCTCTGCTCAGGGGAGCAGGATGGGAGGCTGAGGGTGAGCCCTGGCAGCAGGCTCCTGGAGGCCAGCAGTAGGCCCCACCTCGCCACGGGGCTGCAATGCTGAAAGGAGAGCAGGGTCAGCTCCCTGCAGCTGTCCCATAGTACCACAGGGCATGGACGGCAGCCACGGCATAGTACAAAGCCACTGCAAATCAGCCCAGAGGGGAGCTGCACAGGGCTGAAGTCTCCTCAGCCTTTCTTCTTTCCTCGTTTCATTCCTTGTACGTAGTCCCAGACATAGCACATCTCAAAGTTGCTGCAAGTATACGGTCCTTTGTAGTACAGGAGCAGCTGCCAAACTTCTGCACCTGCTGTGCTGAAATGCCTGGAGGAGATGGGATGTGGGCCCCTTGGCCATATTGGTACTCATGGTAGGAGCCCTCCTAAGAGTCCTTAGTGGCCATGGGCCTCTGGCACCTGCTTCAGGCTCCTGCTAGCCATGGTCAGTGGTGTGCACGTTGTTCAGCTTCCACAGAGGAAGTGAAATACGGTGACTGTATCCTTGCAGACTTACACATTTATCCCAGAGGTCTGCTCAAATGGCTGAAATTATAAAGGCAGGTGCACAGTAGTCTGGTATCAGCAGCATCTGCTGCCAAGCAGTCCAGCTGCCATGAAATCCTTTTGATATTTGCTGAAGGTGTATTTAAGCTCCTAAAACATACTTTCTTTTAAAAGTTCGGGCATTTCTCCACTGGAGCAACTTCTCTAGGGCTATGGTGAATTCTGTATTTATGCTTTTTAAGTCTAAAGAAGTTTTAAATATTTAAGTCTAAAACAAATTCTTGATTCTTGATGTTCAAATATCTTGAAAATATCCCCTTATTAAGAGGTTGCCCCTTATTAAGAGGTTACCCTCCTTCTACCTTATTCCTAAAACTACTTTGGACCCAGGACTTGAGGTATGTATCTTCCTAGGTCCCCAGTGGATTCAGTTTGCTCTCAGAGCATCTGTGCATCCTAAAGCATGCTTTAGTCAAAAATCCTGTGAAAGTCCTGTGCTTAGAATGGGATATGTTCCCTGATGCTTCCACCCAGCACAGTGATCAGGACGTTTTGCTGAGGACATGAAGACCTGAGCTCAGTGTCACTGTAGGCTGGAGGGGATCTCTTGCTCTGCTGCTGTCTGAGAGCCTCTGAGCTGCCCCTGCATCTGGGAAGCTGCTCGCTGCCACTGCTCCTGCAGTGCAATGCATGTTTACTTTGTCATTCATGCACTCATGCACTTGCTCACATTTTTAACTATGGAAGCAGAACAAATTGTGCATGTTAACCTTCCCTCTCTCCCTCCTGTCACCCTGCTTGCCTCTGCAGTTTTTTCCTCACTGCTCTAGCGCGTTAACAGACCGGTCTCCAGATGTTCCCATTTGCATCTTTTTTCCCAGGCTTACAGACTTAGCAATCTATAAGGGAAGTATTCAGCATGCATGGTGGAGAGCAGTGCTTCTAGGTCCAACTCCGGTGTAAGAACAGTGTAAGAACAGATCTGCTTAGTCTGGAGTTAGCCATGCTGACTCCAGCGCGCAAGTGTGGCTGCTGCCTTTGCTATAAATGCCTGCAAAAACCAGAGAATGCCTGTCTAATGTTTTGCATTGGTTTGCCATGCCTCCTGCTCTCCTTCATGCTGCCCTGGAGAGTGCCTGCGCACAAACAAATGGTCTTTTCTTCCTTGATGTGTTCCTTGTGTCTATGTGCCAATGTCATGTTTTCAGATTGCAGCTTCTGAAATGCCTTCCTAATCCTGCAGCTGAGCAGATCACATTGAGACAATCGAGCTCTTCTGGGTCTGTCAGCCAAATTGCACCTCTTTTTCACCAATCTCTTCTCTGTTTTACAGTGTTTTTTACAAACTACTGCATACAAGTGTGGGTGGGTGCAAACGCTAGCACATGGCCTGAACAAATGAGCGCATCTGTTTCTGTGCTGGGCCGTCAAACCATCTGCTTGCACTTGCACTGCCTGGTCCCGGTCCTGCATGCAGCTCAGGCACTTCTGAAAATGCAGCCTTTAAATTTTTTTAAGCAAAATCGTTGCTAAAATCCAGCAGTCACTGACATCCAGTGGTGGCTGAGGATAATTACAAAAGTTTATTTTCTGAGAGTCTTGTTTGCTACCTGTGGAAATCCAAGATAAGATGAACACTTGCTTCTGAGCTCTACAAATTGAAGACAAGTCAACTGAAACACAACATTGCTAATGTTTTGCTAGATGGGAGAGAGCAGGCTTGTGAGACTCAGTATTGAAAGTATCTACATGTTCCCTGCACAAAGGAGCTCCAGGTCCAGCCGCACTCCTATGTAATTTGTGAGCAGCACCAGATGGCAAATCAAGTTCTGCTTTCAGAAACTGCCTGAGACTAAACCTGAAGTTTCCCACCCCAGGCAGTTTGGAGGGGGTTAAAACTAAGACTGAAGCACCACTGCTCCCACTTTTCTGGCCCAGTAAAAGCACTGCAAGGCAGACTGGGCAGTAAGGATCAAATAGCACTACTGGAAGGTGATTCTGCCTGAAGAAAACAACACAGAAGTTCCAGTTCGGGTTTAATTCCATTAATCACAGATAATTAACAACTTCTTTGCAGTTGTGGGGCTGGGGATCCTTGTGTATTTGTTATCCTGGTGCAAATGCTACTTGTTCCTAAATACTTGCTTAATCTGTTTTTCTTCTGTATGAGAGTGGTGTGGCTGCACAGGGAGCGATCTATTCTTTCTCCATGCAGTCATTCTGTCTGAAAGGACGTCTTAAATTTTTGTCTTGTCCTTCTCAGGATGGGAACAGCAATGGGATACAACTAAAAGAAAACCCAAATTTTATATTTATTTCTGAAATTCTTTTAAGTGTCTTGGAGCAGGAAGTGAGTCTCAACAAGCATAAAATACTTCCAGTGCAGCAAGCTTTAATGGCTGCTGACACCACCGTAATTCAAACCCTGGGCATTTGAAAAACAGTTTGCACAGAATGCCGTGCAAGCCATGTGGGCTCCAGCGCTTTCTGAATGCGACACTTCATCTGTCTCTTCCCCTTCTGCCTCCAGTCCTTTCTGGACTGTTTCACCCCCTCCAATATCCTTTGCAGAGAGAATATTCCCCCAGTATTGCCAGTCACCACAGGCCCTCCTTGCCTTGAGTTCACAGAATTTTGTTTCTCTCTGCTGTCCACATGGCTAGAGGTAGTTGTCTGGTTTGCACCATGGAGAGGACAAACAGAGGAGCCATTGCCGAGGGAGATGGAGCAAGGAGCAGCAGCCCTGCCTGCAGCCCCCAGCCCACCCAGGGCTGGTAGCAAGCAAGGGCAGGTGGCGAGAGCCGTGTCATACTTGTGAGGGATGTTGAGGAGAAGATGACAATGAACCAGAGCGTATTCAAGGAGATGAAGTAGTTGAGCTCCCCCTGAGGCTGATACAAGTCTCCACGCAACGTCACTACTAAAGGATTGCTCTGTCCGTAGCCAGGGAGAAAGCCAGAATCTCTTTTCAGATACTGAAATAAAGCAGTCCCCTTCTAGACCAGTCAGGAAAGCAATTGTTCATTCCTCAGGTCGAGCAGCACATGTGCAATCTCTTTGTTAAGTAGCTTTCTACATTTTTCCTCCTTGGCTGCAGGCTGCAGGCTGCAGGACTGCCAGCGCCAAGCGGCGGCCAGGAGTCCCGCTCCCCTTGCAGCCCCGCACGCACCATGCTGCAGGAGGGCAGCCCTGCTCCCCAAAGCAGCCTCGAAACTCGATGTGGCTCCTCTGGCTGTAGACCGCACAGAAACCCGGACTGTGAGAGAAGAACAATGCATGAAGCAGAAAGGGAGCTGAGTGGCTGTTGCTGACCAGAGCAGAAACGAGGTGGAAAAGCTGGAGAACACTTTTCTCTGACAGAATAATTACCAGCTGTGATGTCAGCATGCTTTAGGTAAACACATTCAGGCAGGAGGCCCAACAGTAGGAAGAGCAGGGCAGCTAGATCAGATAGAGAGGAATTAAATTTGTTGCAAGCTAAAACCAAGCCAGATCTCTTTGAAGTACTGAAATAACTTTGCCCTGAACACCTGCCTGCAGAATGGAGGGACAGAAGCAAGGCACTGGGGAGACACAGGTGTCCTAGAAATACCTGTCCCTATTCTCTTCTGTTTCTAGGATCTGAGAACATAATGTAACCACAATCTGATTCCTGCCTAACTTACAGCTAGCGAAGTCACCATCTACCTCTGCTGTTTCGCTGTGTAACACCACCTTGCCAGCAGAGTATCATTTCACACTGTTTTTTATAGGTGTAAGGGCTTCAGCTACTTAGATGCAGAAGAGGTGAGGGACAACGTCCTTCTCCTATATCGTTACCAGTGTGTAAAGAATCCTGATCTGGAGGCAAGCAAGCAGCATTGCTCTGTTCATTTCCATTAGTAAATAAATGTGCTTCCACATTCACGGACAGCAAATGACAGGACGCATTGGCTCACGAGCTAGTCTGTGATTTTACCATGGCTGGCTAAAGGACTTGGAAATAAAAAGCGTTTTTCCACATGGGCCCTACTGAAACGTGAGCCTGGGAGCTCATCCAGCCAACAGCCTGGGCTCACACCTTTCAGTACCTGTAATTCTTGGTCCCTCTGGGATGAGGTACTATCTGCCTGCTTGATAGCTCTAAGGCAGGAGAAGGCCTTGGCTGAGCTGAGAGATCTGCCTGGGAGCAAATAATAATATCAGGGTTCAGAAATAGGCAATTCTTGTGGCTGGTGCTGCACTCCAAGGATGATTCCACTGTACACTGAGCATCCCTGGCCAGTGGCTGCCAGGCACCAGGTTCAGAACCAGCAGAAGGGGCTAAAGGTAACTTTCTGTGGGGTTCTTATTCCTAATATAATGCATGACCGATTCCTACCCTATGTAGCCACAAAAGCTTCTGCTCAGGTTCCTGGCTTGCATTACTTTGAGGAGTTCTAAAAATATCTTCCTCAGAATGAAAAGAAAGTTATTTCATATTTTTATGTAGAATAAGAAAAAATGAGTCTGCAAGTCTAGAACACCAGCTTTGAAGCTGTTCACCTAGACTGGGAAAGGCATGCATTCAAGCCCCTGCTCTGTATCAGATGAAGAGTTTTTAAGACTTTACCTACTCCTATGGAACAGGAGCAAAGCTGCTTGCTGGCCAGTGCCTGTTCTGAGCAGACCTATGGACACAGCTTGCAGCTCAGGTTTTCATCTTTGCTCTGGTTAATCCTTACACAAAGCAGAACAACTCTCATGACAGAAAACAAAAATGAAAGTAAGCAAAACTCAATGTTCCTGAAAGTCGGATCCTTGTTTGGGATTTGCTGTGCAGATGAGCAAGTTCAACTTTCTTCCTCCACATGCGAAATGAGTACTCTGCCCTTTTGTGCTCTTCTGAAATACAGCTGCCTCTCTCTGACCAGAAATTTTATCATGATCCTGAGAAAACATCCCATGCAATCAGTGTTTTCCTCTTACTTTCTTGCTCATGAGCATCATTAGAGAGTGAAGACCTGGTGGCAGAGAACATTCCATCCTTGCTGTCCTTGTCAGGACCACAAAACCAGAATGACAATTAAAATGAATGACAATTCATTTTAATGACAATTAAAAGAGTTGCTTTGACTCAGAACTTGAAGATGCAATAGTTCTAAACTTTTCAGCAAACCAGGAACATTATCCCCTCTTGAATGGCCATCCTCTTTCCTGGTGTGTTTTTAAAAAATCATTATTGATTCACCTGCAGAGCCATACACTTTTCACAGCATAGGGAATGGCATCTTGCCTATGCTGTCCCCCAGAGCAGAAGCTGGGAGACTTGTACAGGGTAGGGGAGATGAGGTTTTATAACCCTATGCCTAACTTGGAACGCGGTTTCTGACCAAAGCAGGCCAGTGTGCAGTGCATCCTGCCATATGCCATAGGACCAGAGGAGGAAGGGCACTTCCAGTGGGACAAGAAGTTGGGTTTGTCATTCCAAGGCTGTTAGGTTGCAGGTTGGTGAGAGAAACCAGTGCACTGGTACACCCCTGATGTCTTGATATCCTCACTTTTCACTGGATGAAATTTACCTTGGAAAGAAATAAAATTATCTCTTCCAGAATTTTCACTTCATATTACTAATTCTTTTGGTTTGATAAACATTGTGTTTTTGTTTCTCTCTTCTTTTTCATTTTGGCAAACAAATAAGACATGTGGGAGAAATCCCTCAGCCTACTATTTATGACTCTACACACAGGTCTGGGGCCAGATTTGGAGAACAAGTAGTGAGAAAGTCCATCTCCACTGGCTCGCAGTAACAGAGAGCACACACATACGGGATTGAAGGCAGGAGTTTTGTTATATTCTTTCTGACTGTGCTCAGTGCCTTATATTGAGCTGTGTTTGGGAGGAGGACCTTCATCTAAGGTCTGGGGTCTTCCGTTTTTTGTATTGTTTTCCTTGAAGTAATAATTTTCTTTCTTATATGAACATCACTGTGTGGAAGACAGTTCTGGGGTTCTTCAGGCTTGAGCTCTGTGGGGTGATGGGGGCAGCCTTCAAGAGATCTTGGTAGCTTCGCGTGCTTAACTTCTTCAGCATGCTAACCTGTGTCCACTGGCTAGTCTTCATGAAACATTTAATTCTGTAGTTTTAGAGCTGTTGAAAAAGCAAAGGGAAGATTTATAACAACATTTGCTAACTCTAGGCCAACTGGTTTGGCACAGGAAAGAACTATGTTTTTCAGAACAGCTTTTCAACATTCCACTGTTAGCTGAAATGTATGAAAATTACAGTTTTGAAATGACCAGA
The DNA here is from genome assembly GCA_013396635.1 of Penelope pileata. Lineage (NCBI taxonomy): Eukaryota > Metazoa > Chordata > Aves > Galliformes > Cracidae > Penelope > Penelope pileata. Next base: position 26,792 of record WBMW01002124.1, on the reverse strand, counting down.
TGTTTTTGCCGAGAAAGAAATAGATGACCTGAAAGGGGAAGATGAGGCCTGAACTCGGGCTTCTATGCTACAACTGTCAACTTCTCAGCTAATGGATGACCTACTACCATCTAAAACTACTAAATTTGTGTGATTAATGCTGCTAAATTGCAGGCACAGTATATTTATAATTTTCTCCGTCAGCTTGATACCATTTGTGCAGCATCACTATAAAAGGTGAAGGAGAGAAAAGGAGATTAATCTGGTGTCCTTGTACAGAACAATATGGCATAGCTCTCCTCAAAGCAGAAGCTTTCAAGTGAAATAAACTAATGGTTTCATCTGTTTCATTTCCAGCTCTATTTTTTTTAAATCAAGACCAGCAGAGCCTTTCAGTGTTGTCTGTTTTTCTGGACAGAAACTGAGACTCAAAATTGTCTTTCTTTCAGCTTCAAACAGCTCACTACAACATGAACAACCAGGATTTTATTTATTTGACTTACCAAGAGGACAAGGATCTTATTTTGGCCATCCATAACAGTTTAATTGGACTGGCTTGCGTTAAAATTCTGTGCTGGCTTGATGGGATACTTCAAATGCTTTTCTTATTGCTCTGTTGAGTGGTTACCAGTCAAATGAGATTAAGAACAGGGAGAAAGACTTTGGAGAGAGATGTGACAGTGTTGGGTTGCAATCCTCCTGCTCTACTTTATAGCCATTGTTTAAGGTGCCCAAAAAAATCCCATGATAGAGAAGATTTTTTTCTCCTCCTTGAAAGCAGAGAGCTGTTAAGGAGTGCAGTAGATGAAGCTTCACATGGTGGAGGAATTATTGAAACTATAATTACAACCTCATTCTCCTGTAGAAAGGAGCCAGTTCCCTCGCAAGACCCATCTGGCTGTCCCCGTGCTCGATTAAGAGGGGTTTCTCTGTTGCCACCACTGTTCAATGGGTGATGGTAGGAGCACCCCTGTGCCTCATTGCCACCCCCAGATGGGTTCTCATCCCACAAGGAGCAGCTCACCCCATCCCAGGCAGCCCCAGTAGTCAGCATCTTGCAGGATCGGCCCCAGAAAGCCGCTGCTTCTACTCCTGAAAAATATCATCAGCTGGCTCTGCTCCTCTTCCAAGAGAGCTGACAAAAGAGCTATTTAAAAATCTGTTTGAAATTATGTATTCTCTGCTTTAGGGCTTGCTAAGCTCATTATAGAAGTGGAATGAAATTCCACAGCACATTTAACATTTTTATTGTTCTTATTTTCTGAGCATTTCCAACCTAATAGAGAGTGACTGATCCCACTGGTGATCTGAGAGGGAAAAGGTGTAGGAATCGCAGCAGCCTGAGCACCATAGCAATACTGTGACTACCAGTTTGGCTACTTCATTCTGCGTGCTGATCCAAGCAGGGATTAAGAGGATTTTGTTTTCCATTTTTTAAGTTGAATGGGCTGGGACAAGAGCTTTTACTGCATTTCTGGACAAGTTGGGGTATTTAGAAAAGCAGTAAAAATGGACTGCACCAGAGCTGGACTTAGAGCAATATAAAATCATTTACCATGGGAGATTCACTGTACAAAACCACCCAACTTCCCATCTTTGATCCCTCGGTGGTCACTGGTGATCTCTTGTCTTTCTCAGTTCCTCACAGCCTTCTGCAGGGATCCACTCGGCCGCTGCCTGGCAAATAAGGGGAAAATGCAGCCCTGGAACTTGTGGCTGCCAGGATGCATTAAAGTATGAGGGGTGTGTGGTGGCGCAGATCTAATACGAATCAAACAAAAGCCACAGCTTAAATTCAAGTTGACCCTCACCTTCTGACAGGTTTGAAAATGATTGATTGTTTTTCATTTACTTTCCTCCCCACCTCTCCCCATAGATTCCTAATTAAGGACAGAAGCAAAGGGAACAACTAATTATTATCACCAGTTTGGATTTCCAGACTAAGAAACTTCAGTTCAGGGAAATGTTGTCCAAATGTTACGTTAAACTGACCCACAGCCAGGAATTTTCAACACCGTGCTCATTGCTAATCTATACGCATCAAATCATGCACATTTTTCCCTTTTAGCACCTACCACTCCTGCCTGAAGACCGTTCAGCCCTTGACAAAAGCTTCTGCCGAAAGGCAGTATTGGTCTTTTCCACTATTGAAGGGAACGCAGGCAAGGAGGCAGTAAGCCTTGCATTTCATGAGTGATATCTCAGTTTGGATTGCTGGCTTGCAGTACCTCCCTGTAGCCAGCTGCAGACTTTGTCTGTGTTTTTGCAAAACCAAGGCCACAGCACTTCAGAGGTGTCAGCTTTTGTCACCCTTTCAAGGCTATTGCTACTTCACTTAGATAATTCGACCCATATACCTGTTGTTTAATATGTATTTTTTCTGTGCAATTAAAGCAATGTAACTGCAAAGATCAGAATCAGGCACCGTTTTACAGAAACCAAGTAACAGGGTTGTGCAAACAGGCCGGTAATTTTGAACACACTTTTGCCTAAGCAGCTGCTTAACAAGACAGATTGGAAAGTGGAAGCAAACCTCTTGATCTGGACAAAGAAAAGCACTGTGTTGCTTTTGTGATTAAACATCTTCTGCAATTCCTGACAGTTTGCAGGGTAGCATGGGCAGGTGTGTAAGAGGAGGTTCATAAACCTGATCTCAGAAGTGAGAAGGCAAGGCTGTCTTCTCTCCCTCCCTCCCCCCTGTCTGCAGCTCAGTGGTCAGGTCATCTGGCTGATGTTATAAAAGACCCAACTCTGGATGGTTCCTAAGTTGGATACTGCAAATTTTAGTTTTTCTTACAAGGAATACCAGACTTCTGTACCAAGCAATTATTTTATAGAAGTTCCTTTCAGGTTACCTTATAGCAGTCTGTTTCTCCTGCCTGTGCCCCATCCTGGGAATCACTCCAGTCCCAGCACCTGTGGGCTCTGAACAGGCTGAAGCCCTGAAGCCGTGTTTCTGTTTCAGGCACTAGCAGTAACAATGTGGGCCAATATATTTTCTATCCTTCATGGACACATACTAGTCCAGAAAAACCTATGCAAAATCTTGTCTTGAAGTAGGTCACCACTAGATTGATGTACTAAATGTCAGATTTATTAAAAAACATTTTTGTGCTTGATTATATTTATCAGAAATTAACTGGAGCAAAAAAATGGAAAATTCTTTTTAATACGTAGATGGGAAGGGTGTCAGAAAGACAATACACACTGCCAGAAATCACATCTAATAATTTAGAAGTACACTGCACCTCTAAGTGAAGCAGGTCTGTTAGTGTTCACACATATAACAGTGACTGAGTTTATAATTAAGGATCATAAATTATTATGGAGATGAAGTAATAAGGTATATGCATGCCTCAATCCTCAAGACAGCATGACTGTACCATTCTGAAGTGTCAAGTATAGTTTACAGCTCTGCAAAATATTGGAAACTGGCTGTCCACAAGAATGGAGCATTCCTTCTAGAGGCTGGGATCAAGCATTGAGCTGAATCCCATGTGTGTTTGTGTGTGTGCATACACACATATAAACCTATATACAGATATGACTGTATGTCTAAATATGCATAAATACAAAGACCCCCTACATTTCTTTGATGATGACGTTTTCTAAAATTAATTTTGATTTTTCCTAACTGGTATAATGAATGAGAAATAAAGAAGTTCAAGTCACTGTCAGGATAATTCATTACTGTTCAGTGTTTTGATTACTATCCATGGCTTTCAAAAACATTTAGCAAATTATGACTGAAAATCTTAAATTCAGCCCCTTGTTCAGTATGTCTGGAAACTAACATTTATTAACACTGATATCATAAAAGTTAATTACGAAGGAAGACTTTGACAGTGTGGTCAGATTACTCTGTGTGGATGACATTATATTTAAAGAAACACATGCATATAATACATACAGTTAAAAGATTATAGGCAAATAAATCTAAATTGTGTCAAAATCTAAATCTTTTTCATATATTCTTTGGAACAACCAGTACAAACTTCAGCTGTGAGCTTGATCTCAGCCAGTAAAAGAGATTTGTTCATGCTCTAGGGTAGCAAGTTTTCACAGTTCTCATTTCCAAATTTCTGTGAAGTAATAAATTTCACCTGACAATTATTACTCAGTTGATGTACTTCAAAATTACTTTGTTTAAAAATCCAATTAAGCTTGTAAAGTTATAACAACGGTACCATGTCGTTAGTTCACATTACAGTTTTGGTGGAGGGCATTTCTAGCTGGGGTTTAGGGAATTGCTGTTTTTCAATTGTATACACGATAAATAAAATCGACCACATTCAGAGCTGACTGTGATTCTCCTGGAGACAGAAGAGCTTCTTTCATCAGCAGATGGAAGGTCCAGAATATTTCTGGGCAGTAAAGTGTAAAGTTAATGATAACCTTATGAGCAATTCCCTAACATGTAAGTGTTTGGATTCTGTAAAGGATGCAATCATTATGCTCGTTATGCTCGTTCTTGATACTAATTTTAATCCCTTAGAATACTTTTTAAAATATAGATGTGTGTTCTCTTGTTTCAGTTTTCTTTCTTTTACATAAGAAGTTCTCCACTGAGATTTTGAGGAGCAAGAGTCATTCCCACCATCTGTTGAGTTCTTTTCTTCATAAACAAAGGGCAAAACATTATCCCTCCAAAAGCACTAAGGATCTGACTTCTGCTGGGCCAGTCTCCCAAGCTGTGTGTCTGCTGTTGTGTTTTGCTGTGCTGTGCTCCCAGACGGGGCTGGAGGTGACCCCACACACATGGGCCCCACGCTGGCCTGGTGCTGTCCAAGGTGATGGGGTCCTCCTGCAGCTCTGCCTCGGTCTGCGCAGTGACAAGACACAGGTGTGTGCTGCACTGCTGCCGTGACCAACAAGTGTGTTACAGAGCAAAACCCTTCAGGGCTTTTGCAACTCAAGTATCGAGGTTGTGATGGGAACCTGTTCCTCAGTTTTAATGGGTAGATGATGTGCATGGATCAAAACACCTCCTTCTGAGCCTCTCTGAATCCCAGTAGGTCCCCTTAACAACACCAACAAAACAAAGCAAACAAAAAAAACCACCTGTGGTTAATATTTACATTTGAAAAACCTACATGATTTTGGCCATTGCCTAATCAAAGGAAGTCAAAATACAATTTACAATATTAGAAGTGTCTTTAAACCTCACAGAAACATTCTTCTTTGCTGTCTCAGTAAATCCAGCAGGTTTGAAAACAAAGTCAAAATTACAGGGACACAAAAGTTGCATTTTTAGCTGAAAATGCATGCAGCCACAGAGATCTATTTGGCAGGAAGGGAGAAAAAGAGATCTGTGTGTATGCTTGCATACACCTTCACTGTTTCAGGCAATGTGTAATAATTTCCCTTGTGAATAGCTATAAAGTTATTGTAGCATTAAAGCTGGATAGACCTACAGTAATGGTATTTCCTGACATTTCCAAATGTTAAAAGGTCAAGAAAAACAGTACGTATGGAAACAATCTCTTGTCATTACATTCTATAGCATGAATTAAATAAACATTTCCTCTTTTTTCCCTCTTCTCCTGTCATTCAATATAAAAAGCTAAACTGTGACACCAAAAGAGCATGAAAGCAGTAAGAGCTTTAATTGAAGAATTCAATAAATGCAATCTATCCTGCTGCAGGATACTTACTGAGGAGTTAATAAATTTCCAGAAGTAACCACTGTGACACAAACATGAATCTGTCCAGAAAAAGACTTTCTCAAAATGTGATGACAGTAGCTTCTAGCAAAAGCCATCCATCTCCAGCCAGTGCACAGGTTGGTGTCCCCAAGGCTGTGGTGCTGGCTGCCTTTGTTTTATACATTGTGCAAGAGCACAATCCCCAGTGAAAACCTAACATTAGCCATTATCTGGTACATGCTGAGTAACCCACAATAAATTTTCAACTACTTTTGAAACCAGACTAGGATCCAGCCTCAGAACACTGGTCTCAATCTGTATGTGTCACAATAGACAGCTCAGCGCTGGGTGCTCAGTAAAGCTGGGCACTGCTTTTGAGACAAGTCACAGCCTGATTATCTGGCCCAGGAGAAAAACACAGCTACTTCTGCACAACGGATCTGAGACTCCAGTTCTGCACAATGATTCCCCTGTCTTAGCAGTTTTCTAGTGTTGCCAGACAGTATGGATTATGTTCTCAGAGTGCTGAGCTGCAAATGCTGTTACATGTAAATACCTTGCCGGGCACAGTGGCGATCTTCCAGAGCTTGACTGGGCTAAAACAGAATAGGTGTGACTTGTCTGACCTGATATTGCAGTCCTGAGGTATCCGGCAGTCTGGGACAAAGAGCAACCACCACGACAGATTCAATGACGAGCTGCCAATAAAGCCTGAACCAGACTCAGCTGGTAGTGATGCTCACTACAGTGGCCGCGGCTCTGCTGAGTCCCCTTAGGCTGGGTGAAAAACAGTGCCCTCCCATGTGGAGAAGCTGAAGGACTCAGGACAGAAAGCGACCATGGCAGCTGCAAGAGGAGTGGAGGTATGTGTTAGCTAAGACAGAATGAGGAATTGGTGTGGTGAGGACCTGGTGTGATATGCTGGAGACCCGTCCATGTTCAGCAGTGTACAGACACGGTGTGCAGCCTGCGCGAAGAATTGCTGTAACAAGATAGTGTCAGAAAACATATTTTTATGAAAGCTCTCCAGCTAGGCCATTGATGTTGCTTCTGCTTGGGTTCCCTGAAGAATCTAATTGTGGAGGAGTCAGCCTTCCTCTGGATCAGCCACAGAAGCCATTCAGATTCTGTTTGGATCCACACACAGAAATTCACCTCTGTCACTTCTCTATGGTTTTGGACTTCCGTTATCAACCCTTTGATACTCTGTTCAAGTTGTCCCTGACCCAGTTTTCCAATTTTCACCCTTGACTGACCTTGATTCATCTGAAGATGATGACAATATTCAGAAAAACACACCAGGAACACTTGCATTAAATGCAAGCACTCAATCCCAAGCTGAAGCCACCAACAGAATTCAGAGAAGGGATCGGTGCTGAGAACAGCGAGAGAGGAGCCCCACAGCACTGCAAGATTCAATCTCATGTTGTAACAACATCTGCCAAACCAAAACTTGGTGGGATGAGATAGCCTGGCAGATGGAGAGAGGCAACAGCACATCAACCTCTAGCTGGACAGTCACTGCTACATGGGCCCTACATCCTGGGTCTGAAGGAGCAGGCAGTCTCACCAGAGTCACTGGTAGTGAGAGGCTTCAAAATGCCTTCTGCTGTTCATTTTTGAGTTTTCTGTGCTATCTCTATATCAACAAAGTATCATACTGCATCAGAGATGTTCCTCATTCCATCACCAAATTCTCTATTCTGCAGAGAATAACCTGCAAGAGCCCAAGTCTAAAGAGATTTCTAAGATGGCTCCAACATCTCTGTGCTGTCCAAACTGCACCCCTTGGGCAGTCCAACTGCACCAATAAGCTATGTTCCCAAAGTACTATCCAGTTGTGTCTGTTGAGGAATACCACAAGTGCTGAAAGAAAAGAAAGCAATGATTCAAGTTTGGTTCTGTCGAAAGGCTGGTTCACTACAGACACCTCAGTCTTCAGACTCATCTCACTGGTCACATCTGGAGAACAGCCTATTTGGTACTGAAATCTCTCTTCTATTTTTGGTTTTCTGTGAGTGAGACAATAATTCCTTCTGTGGCTCTCCACTTTCACCATTCATGCCACTTCTCTTGTCTCACATCTGAAACAGGCTGAGAAATGGACTCCTAAACTGAAGTTATGTGCCACACTGGCTTTGGCCCTTCTTGGCCTTCTGAATGTCCTAAAGTTATCTCCAAATTCTTCTCCATACTCAGCCAATACACAAACACATGTAGTGGTTGCATTGTGCAGGATACTCTCTGCCCTTGGGCAAAGTTTTCCCCAGGAAGATAAACTGTCCTTGTAAACATCTAGAACAAGGTGCTGTTACTATCTAGACCTGCAACTTGCAGAAGCACAGTAGCACACAATCAATCCGTGTGCAGAGGACAACACTTCCTCACCTTTTGCCAGGCACAGTATCACACACATTAGGGAAAAGTCAAGTCCGGTAATGTAACAGTGCTAAGCATAAACTGCTAGGTAGATCCTCAAACACACCCAATATTCCACAGTTTAGGGGAAGACATGTGAGGATCTGAGGACAGATTAGGGTCAACTTCAGGAAGTTCCATCCCAAACATTCTTTCCAGGATCTGGACCCAGAATGAATACGGTAGGAAAAGCTTCCCTAATAAGTCAAACTCTTTCTTTTTTCACTAAATAAAACAAACATTTTTCTAACCTGTATTGTTTCTGGCTCTGCTTGCTTCTCAGCCCCTTACTATGGCTTACTTCAAAATTCCTTGCTGGGTGTTTGGCAGAGTGACTATGATCTATAGCGTGACCTTGTAATTCAGTGCACCGCTGTCATTCTGTATAATGCACTGTAAAGCATAGCTTTTATTGGAAATGAAACTGCATAAATAAACACTCCTACTTTAATGTGAAGTAAAACATTTTGCATTACAAATGTGCAGATTCAGTTTGGGAGGAATTAGCTACCAGAGAGCCAAAATCAAGCAGCAATGCGCCTATATTATTTTGATCTTTTTAAAATGCAGCCAGTGTCTAATAAATTCTGCTTCAGTTTTGTAGCCTTTCATTAAGGGGAAGATTTGTCTGCACACTGCAGAGAGCTGACTGGGATTAACCCCTCCTCTGGGGCTCTCTTCTTCCATCTGAGCTGCAGCCCCTGTTCCACCGCAGCGGCTCTGCGCAGCCACCGCTTGCGGGAAGCCGGGAGAAGCGCAGAGGATCCAGCCCTGCAAAGCCAATCAAAGACGAGCTGCGCGTCAGTTGTTTAAGTGCAGTCTTTGTCTCCACCATGGTAGCCCTACTTTTCTTACATATACTGGCTGACAGCTTGTTGAAAAACTATCTAGCTAATGCATGCACTCTAACACATGCTTTAATTCTGCGCTTTTCAGCCCATTATTAACTGAGCCATCACCGTTTGTTCAGAATTCAAGGCTGACTGCCTCCAGAGCTCTTAAAAAGCACTTGGGCAAAGTTTGCAGGCATCAGCCTTGCATACCATACAGCATGAGAGGTGACAGTAACAATTATGTGTCTGGAAGGAGACGCCCCAACCAGCTACAGACAGTTTGCTAATATTATTCCAATGTGTCACTCAGGGAGGATATATCTGCCCCAGCCGTCAACTGTGTAAAAAGCTTGGATCGTCTGGCTTAATGCTGGCAGCATCTTGCTGGTTGGGTTGTTTTTTGGTAATACACTCACAGCCTTTCAGTCAAATGTTTGCACCAGGACTTTCACCCATGGCAAATATAGCCACTTTCTGAGGGTCAGCTCAGCAGGTCACAGCATCACAGCCAGCCCCCGGCCTCAACCTGCTGCGCAGCACGCTGGCCCCAGGAAGCCTGTGTGCTTCAGAAAATACACCCCACAGCAAAAGTGAGGGTGAGCGTAATGAAAAACACAGAGCCATGGGATAGCAAGTACAGCTGCTTTTGCCTTCCTCCATTACTTCAAGGCCATCTCTGCAATATGGATCTCATTAATGGCTCAGAGACAACATTGCAGAATTACAAGTTCAAGATGTTATTGGAAAAGCCACCCCATGACTCTTTTTATGTCTTTTTTCTTTTTTTAAATCATCTTGAAAACCAACTTTAAAACAGTGATTATTTGGTTCATTGTAACACTGCCAGCAAGTGGGTTGGAAGTGAGAATCTGCACACGCACAGAGCACAACTGACAGCACAGGCTCTCTGCACAGCTTTCCACAAAACAGAAGAAAAAAGGCAAAAATATGACATGTAAGCTGGGTTTGAGAAGCAAAAGAGTACAGCTGTCAGCTGAAAGGCCTCTGGATCAGGGTCCGTCACTTCATCTGTGAGGTACATGCAGACTGATGGAGTCCCAAGCTCCATCATAGCTTTCTACTAAATCACACACACAATTACTTCACAGTGTGATCATGATGGAAAGTCACCTACTATAACAACAAAACCGTAGCACCATAGAATCATTAAGGTTGAAAAAGACCTCTAAGATCATCTAGTTCAGCCACCTGCTCATCACCATCCTGCCCACTAAACCATGTCCCTAATGACAAAACCATGTCCCTAAATATAATGATGTCAGACAGCCTGATGCTAAAACACCACCTTCTCATTGAGAAACATATGGATTTTACCTGAAAGGTTTTAACTAGGTCAATTATCAAAGTTTTGACTATATAATTACATGAAACCAGAATGGAAAGGAAACGCTGCAGTTCTGAAATGAGCTACAAGACACTAAAGCAACCGCTGCTGCAGGTGGCAGCACGGCCACCTCACTGCTGACCCTGCAGCCCCAACATCCGCTGTACCCATCGCCACTGGGATTGGCCGTGGTGGGACTTCAGCATGGCAACGGAGCTGGGCTCAACCTCCCCTTTGATCATCTGGCCTTAAGCTGTTGCTATGCCCCGCTGCGCAGCCAGAGCTCCAGAACAACCAGGTTTCCACAATTCTGAGACATCTTATTTCCATGGCTAGAAAAAGAGCATAATTTTAATAGGCTTGAATTTGCCAGCCACGGTGAAAAACCCCCTGGCGCACAGCAGGACAGCAAGTCCTCAGCCTGCCCCACCCCACTGCATGCACAAAGTCTGGAGGAGGTGCTGAACAGCTTTCTCCATCATTTGTGATAAGCTGCCCTCAGTAGCCCTGGTACTGCCTGTTAAATAAAACATTGAATGCTTAAAGTCTGCTTAGGCCTTCTCACACACTGCTGGTGTAAGAATATTAAACTCATCCCTTCGGTCTTGTAGTAGACATGCTTCGTCAGATTATTTTTTAATTGCTTTTGTGTGTGTGTGTGAATCCCAAGGCATATGTGCAAATTAGGATTCCTGTCCCATGCCAATCTGGGCACATGCCTCGTTTACATGCTCATTTAAAAATGTGAGTCTTGTCATTTCAATCTGTTACAGTAATTTAGCTCTAATGTGGAACTGGTGCCAGAGTTTTGAAGGGTTATTTTTCCTCTCCATGGACAAACTGCTATACTGAGTGGTTACATTCCTACTTAATGGCATGAAGCCACTTAAAAGAGTTAACCTTGTCCATGCAAATGTTAACAATTTTCTGGTAATAGTATTCCACTAAAAATAAAATCAAGTAGAAAATCAAGTGATGTTGTTACAGAAGCAAGTAGGTACCCAGAACCGTGGCACAGCGGCAGAGTGCTCTGCAGCTCGCATCTGTGCCACAGAAAGATGTGAGAATAACCAGTTTGCTCTGGATTAATCTGCAAGTAAAATGAGCTTACTGACAGCTCCGTATAACCGTCTCTCACAGCACTGCCCATTCTTTTGCCTCTGCATAACATTATAGAGAGCATCATAGGAACCCTGTGCTATCCGCTATGGCTAGGAGAGCGTTGGCAGCGGTCTCGGAGACAGGTAGACAGCTCCGAGGCCAAAGCTGAGGCCCAGAGCATACCATAGAGTAAGAAATGTGCTGGCAGCTGGGTGCCATGTCTGGAGACCTTAATTCCAAGATGTACAACTTCATCTTGCAGATGCTGAGCTGAGTGGCCAGAGCAGTTGTCTTCAATTATGGCGAGAGCCAAAGGGTGGAGGGAAACAAAGAGGGTAACCAGAACGAGAAGCTATTCTGCCAGCTCCTGAAAGTGTATATGTTTATTCATTTAGCTAGTCACCAAAACATCAAGCTTTTTCAAGAGAAAGCCAGACTTTGTATATGTCTGCTTGCAATACAAATGCACAAACCAATCTTCCTCCAAGATGGAAGTTAGCTACAGTGGATGGCTACAATACTGCTGTTCATTATAAATAATACCCTCCTGGCCGCAATCCAGGAATCTGGCATGTGTACTAAGGCATTCTGAATTTCCCAAAAATTATCATCAAGAGTAACTCAGCAATTACTTTCTGCACAGCACCCAAGCATGTCCTTCCCAGTACACACTGTCCCTGTCCTCAATGCAAATACTCCAGTTCTGAACATCACTCATCAGGAGAGAGGACATCTGGGCAGGGAAGGTTCGGGATCAGAAATTCTATAATTTATAACAGAAAGACCGTATTTCTGCTCAGTAAACATTGGCACGCCTTAAGGAAATATTGATTAGATGGTGAAAAGCTTTGCTTTCTTCTTTGTGGAACAATTTACTCTAGCTAGGCTCTTCACATTGAAATATATTGTATATGAAGCAAATGACAGGCAGGGAACATTAGCTCAGAGGAGACTCAACACACCCTCGTCTCCACCACCTCCTGCCTTCAGCACCACCTTGAGCCTTACAAAATGTCCATTTGAGGCACAGACAGCACGGCTGCAGATGTAAAATCAGATTGCTTTTAACTCCAGCACTATGTGCCTGCCACTCAGCTCCCCATTGCACACTGCACAGGCAGCAAAGCACAATCAGCTCCAGGGCTCTGCCTCCCTGCTAGCTGATCTCTTCCCGGGCACTATCAGCTGGGTGTCACCCACCAGAGGGGCTCTGCCACTGCTTTCCTCAGTGCAAAGCCACCAGCAGGCACCTGCTGCTCAGGGCATGCCCAGGAGCCAGGCCAGAACAAGGCTGGGTCTGCCCGTGAGATTCGTCTTACCATGCAAGGGCAAGTTTCAGTGCTGGCACTCAAGTGCCTGATGATAAACGCCTTTCTCTTTGCTGTATCAGGTCTGTTTTAAGTTGTAGATGTTAATAGCTGACACTGCCCTTTTGCTTATAGTCTAAGCCACCTTGAAGACCCTGGGTGGCATTAAATAACGAAGCAACTGTGCGTAATAAAACAAATGCATTGTATACACTCGCAGAACAACATTCTTCAAATGGCTGGAATCCCAAATAAAGCATGAATAAGGAGCCGCATGACACCTTGGGATGGAGCAAATCTGAACCAGACAGACTACGGGTTCTTGGCTTGCCAGCATGTAAGAAATTGGTAACATTATTTGTTATAACTTACAACATGCTTTGAATGTTCTTCTTTGACTAAAACAGTAAATCAGAAAAATTCATGGTGTCATATGCAAATGGTGACGGTACTTGCACAAAGTGGTGGGAATACAGCTTAAGGCCTGGCTCTCTGAGATTTAAAACTTTTAAATATGAACTCAAAGGACTGATATGATTCATTTTGCTACCAGTTCTGGCAAAAAACGGGAGGTAATGGATTGCAGCAAAGAGAAATCTATGGAGCTTATGTCCGAATATCCATCAAATGCTGTAAGCAGCAGCGCAGCAAACCATGCCGGGTGGCTCACACCTTTCTGCTGGATGGAGGGCCTTTTGTTCAGCCTTGTCTCAAAGCACGCTGTTCTGAATCAACGCTTCCTGGAAATAATTCCCCAGCACACACAGTGCTTCCAACAGGATGACATATAACACAGAGTGCAGGCTTGCATCAGTCATATACTTGGTGTTCAGCAGGGTATATTGTTTAATATCAATGGTTTACCAAAGAGCACACTACCTGGAAAGAAAAGCAGTTGCATAGACTAAAGTTTTTCCTCCAGACAAATGAATGCCTTACTTTGAAGGTTACTGCTTACTACTACCAAATTGTTCACATCTGCAGCACTATGTTTTAACAGCACCATTGGAGTTCAAGAGAGATTTAAAAAGCAGCAGGCAAAATCTTAGCCAAAGTATATTTTATCTTCATAAAGACAGAACTTAGTAAGCTAAGTTTCACTTTGCTCAATGAATTTCTACTCCTAATCAAGCACACAGGAGATAAAGATCACCACAGATCATTCAAAAGACAGCTGTCAAAGACTTTTCTGCAAACTTGAATACAGACTGCAATCAGATAAACGTACACGACATTTTTATGCTGTTATGGCTAATTTTTCTGGCTCTGACCACGATGAAAACTTCAAATAACTAATACATAATTTGTCCCTGTCCGAGGTAAGGCTGGTACTGTAACTATTCACTAGAAATAGCATTTATTTCTCCCTTTCACTCTATCCTCTCCTATTTACAATCTGATAGTCTGGTTTAGAACAATTAGCTTATAGATTTATAAGAGTCATATGTGGTCAAACAAAGAACACACCCTTTAAAATATATATTTGAAGTATTGTCCCAAAATAATAAGTTGTGTTTATTTACCTAAAATCTGTCTCACACATGCAAAGTATCAGGAGTCATTTGAAACTTAAAGATTCATAATAAAGTTCTGAACAAGAAAAATAAAGGCTATGAACATACGCTTACAACCACTCTATAATTATCAACAAGGCTTTCTTTATGAAACGTCTTGTTTCTCTTAGTTGCTGCTTTAGTTAAATCCACACAGGACTACAGAAAGGGAAACATCTCAGTTCCTGTATAAAATACAATCTTTTCCCTCGATGGCAAGAGGAAAGTCATGATGCATAAGAATTCTTTAATATATTTGCCTTTAGAGTTTATTGACTTTGCTTCTACTGGTATTTTACCATGTAGGAATAACATTTAGTTACCTAAACTGAATCCTTGCTGACTTAAAAACCCATCCATTCAACTACATTTCTGAGCAAGTTGTATTAATTTAAGCAGCATGAGGCTATCTGGGCAGAGCACGCTAGGTCAACCAGCTGTATTTTAAAGGTTTTCTTTCTTAAAAAATAAAACCTAAAAACGTGTATTATAAATCAAGATCCAGTGAGTGAAAGGTGGAGCAAACATCCCTCTGGGATAACACGTAGATCAAGTTAGTACTTGAATTTGTATCATCTTAGAATATCTTTCAAATTTATTTATTAGGTAGCTGAACGGTTTTATCTCATCCGTGTGTAGCCATCCTGCTCTGCCTATGTCAAGCGTTTCAAGCTGCCTATATCCAAGCAGTAGTAGCCTCCACTGCGTTGGAAAGAGGTTACCATTGATGGATATGGTTTTGATTTTGGAAAAGTGAGCTGTCTGTCTTTATCATGGATTAAGGTATCATGCAAGGTACGCACACGCTGCGCTCTGAGCAGTGCTGCAGCCAGGCCCTCCATCTGGTTCCCATAACGCTCCCCAGCTACATTTCATCTCATAAGCTGGGGAGACGACACAAGATTAAAAGCAGGCCCAACAGTGATGGATTTCAGGAGTCGGGGCAGGTATTCTAATTATGTAACACATGTAGTCATTTCTGGTACATAAATTGGCTTCTTACCGGGGCGTATTTTATTGGTACCGATTTCTCAAAGAATGGGCACTTTAACAGCATCAGCCTTTATGGATGCAAGGGGGGGGAGGAAAACTTTAGTTTGTGTTTTGTCCTTTCAGTCTGGCCTTTAACTACCTCTAAACACCAGGAGAGCAGCAGAAGGTCGGAGCCGTGCTGCAGGATGCACCCTTCCCAAGAGCCACTTTGTCCTCCCTGCAGCTCCCCCGGGCAGCACAGTTCACCCTGTGCCATCCTTGAGCTCATGCCAAACCCCCGGCATTGGGGGGATCCCAAGGCTGCAAGCTTGCTAACTGGCAGATCCCATTGCTGCTCTGGGGACAGTTTTAACCCAAAAATTTGATTTAGAATTGCTGTAGGCACTATTTCAAGAGAGAAGTCATACAGCAAGCATTACACTTGCTTAGCAATATCTTTCTGAGTATTAGTTGAAGTGACTTCCATTGTTTTTGAAATAAAAATGATTTACTTAGGCCCATGTTCAGGAAATCATTCAACTATAAGTTTAAATAAAATAAGCTAGAAGCAGAATAAAATAAATCATCTAAAGTAGACTGAAATATCTGGCAAGGAAAGTTTCTGAACTCTTTTCAGTAGGTTTCTGACGCAGCAGAATTAATGAGCATCCTAATGCAAGGAACCACATGGTTGCTCCAGTAAATAAATGGTTAATAGCTTTTCTGAGTTGAAAACTGACAACTTTAAAGTATAACCTCTTCAAAATCAAAACAAAGTCAGTTTGCTAGAAGTGGCACAAGGCAAGGTGAATTGCAAGTAGTTTCTCCGCTCTAATGAAGCAAGCATCACCCTTTTAGTGGTCCAGCAGATAACTGGCTTACCAAGCAAAACACTGAATTTGTACTGGTTCTGCTGCAATGCAAGGCAGTGCCCAGTGCTGGTGTCACGTCAAGATCTCATCCCAGGAACACACATTTGTGCCAAGCCCCAGCCCAGGCTGTGCAAACACCACCACAACGGACACAAACATCATCAGTCAGCTCTGAGGCTTCTTTTTCCCCCACGAACACCCACAAAGCAGTAAATTGCCTGCTTTGATACACAGTGGTCTTGAAATCTTCCCAGGGTACCTCCACCTAGCAGGGAGATAAATGTGAGAGGGTTTCTTGGATCCTTCACTTGTGCTTCAGACTAGTCTGTCAACAGAGTACCTGCACACTTGCTGTGAACCCCTGGGCTGTCCTGAAATCCTGAACTTCCACCTGTCCAACACAAAGAGCACATTTCACAGAATTCACTATTTAAAGGAATTTACCCTACAGGATGCTTTTTTCTTTATTCCACAGGAGGACACGTTTCCAGGATTGTTGAGAATTCAGCAGGGGACAGCATTATACAGCCTGTGTGCATTGTAGCCCTATATTTATGAATGCATTTAGTTACCAGTTATTTCCATGGCCAGTTTTCTTTTTCAGCAGCCTGTGTGAATTCTTTCAGGATGACATTAAATCATTCTGCTGCACCCATTGTGCTGGATTCAATATAGCACAGACCGAAGAACATACAGGCTGAATGCCACTCTGTCTCCTAGGAATTACATGCTTGCTAGAAGTAAATTACCGTGTATTATAATACAGAAATATTGTCATGAGCTATTTGTGGCTAAACACCGAAACAAAGTAATATGTGGCAACATCTGATACACAACTGACTTGAAGCCGTTTGCTCTAAGGAATTAGTTGCTAACCAAAATGATTGCCATTAACTTGTTTCGTAACAAAGCTTTGCACAAAGGCAAAGCGAAGCAGGTCATGTGGCCATGGGAAGCACCATCCTTCAGCTCAACATTTGTCCACCCCTCACCTCCATCCCACCCAAGCAGGGGGAGCCGGAGCCTCCACGCTGCTCTCGGTGCTGCATTGATCTGTTCATGTGCCCCCCAGCAGCCCCGCACACCCAGCGATCCCTGTACACTCTGAACGGCTCTCATTTACTTTTCCATTTCATTTCACCCCATTTGTTTCCCCAAGCCCTCTGGAGCCGTCCTGACCAGAGCCTCTGGGTGCTGTCACAATGCAAATAATTCGAGGCGAAAAGGGCTGCATTCTGAAAATGGAAGTTAGTGGACTCTTGGAAAGAATTTGAACCTTTCTAGAATAAATAAAACATTTAAACGTTGTTTGAGTAACTTTCTTTCATCTCTCTTTCTATTTCCTTACAGTTAATTGGAAAGAAAGAAAGAAGTCACCAGGACACATTCCAGGAGTCTCCTTGGTATAAATCAGGCAGCTCACACTGCGGACCAGTAACAATGAAATGACCCCTTAAAATATTGTGTCTCCTGCCAAGCATAACTTCTTCAAACACTTTAATCTTTAACATTGGCCAAATCTGAGAGCTGAAAGACCGTCTTTTCACAGTTGAAGTTGAGGCACAAATCAGAGAAAGGAAAGGGGCTACATCAACCCATCTCCACTGCTGTTTTCAGAGGAAAAGCAGGTCCCAGAGCTAAGAAAGAGAGTCTCTCAGCCTCTAAGCCCCCAGATGCTGGGATGGAATTAGACCATCAGACCCCCCCCCCATCAGTAACTGGGGTGCATCTGTTTCCCAGCACATTTGTGGAACCTTGCGCCCTGGCTGTGTTTGGCCCATTCACTCCCAGACAGGATCCAGTCCCAGGTGCTCAGTGAATCGAGAGGGAGGACAGAGGCACAAGGCAGGAAGGGCTCGAGAGGGACCCATCCGCACTCTGCTCCACCAACACAGAAATCAGAACCACGAAGTCGAGAAGTTTTATTTAAATGCGAATGGAAGACAAATACCACGAGTTTTATTCCTCCTACTCTTGAAGCTCACAACCCCATTACTGCTATGCCTGTGCCCTTGATGGATTGGATGCTAATGGGCCACAGGAAACACAAGCAGACGACTAACAGTGGGCAGTGAACGTAAGCACTGGGGAAAGCCAAAAATAGGTTTCTTTTAGTTCCTCCCGTGTTACCCAGACATTCAGAACAAGCAAAACCGCTGAGAAAATAATTCACAATTTGCACTTAAATAGAACCTTCTGTTAGAGTGTATCAGAGCAGTTTATGGCTATTAAATGTTTGGCACTCATCTGCAGAGGAAAAAATGCATCAGAAGAGTAGGAGACAATGTGCATAAGTGCATACTGCAAGCACAACTGTGAGTGTTATCGAGAACATGGAAAACATTAAGGAAGGACAATGAAAACACCTGAAATACAAAATTCTTCATGTCAAAAGATTTCAGAAAATAGTTTATTCCAAGTATATTTTCTTTCAATCACCTTCTGTTAGGCAAATAATATTAATGATAGTAATAACCTTTTCCACAATCCCCTTCTTCAAAACAAAATATGTTTTGTTTGACTGTGGCGTTAAACAGACATTCTTTTTGGAAGGAGAAAATCCCACCGGCTAGAGTCATAGAATTAGAGTCAGAAAGGACCTTTAAAGGTCATCTAGTCCAACTCCCCTGCAATGCACAGGGATGTACAATGCTCACTATTGCGTTCTTCTACCTCTTCTGCTCACAGAACTCAAGTTGTTTTGGGCAGTTTTTAACAAAACAGCCACACAAAGCAAGATACTTCAAAAAGGAAAACCTAAACAAGGGCAAATAACACTGCCACTTTCCCCTGCATCCTGCACACTTGACCACTGTGAATGCTGAAGTGTAATTTGACACTAATGTCTCCTGCAGTTTGCTTTTTAGCATCTCTGCTTGTATTTATATTTAAATACACTTATGTATTCATATGAACGTATATAAATACATACTTGAAAGAAATATGCTATATAGCATACAATATATTACACATACATGTACACATATATAATTTTTATATATAAAATCACCACAGCACCAAACAACAGAAAGTGTTTTATCAAGTGAATCAAGGTTCATGACTAATCTGTGTCAGGACAATCATAAAGGACACATGCCAAGCAAACAGAGTAAAGCTTACAAAGATCCAATGCCTGTCCTGCAGGGCTTCCTGTAGCAGCCTGTTTGCTCAGTCTCCCAGCCCAGTTCACAAAATAAGCTGCTGCCATCTTATGGAAGAAACTTTGAAAAGCATTTGGTCTAAAAACAGTTCTGTTCTTCCTCTCTTATTGTTCTTTCCCCCCCCCCCCCCCCCCCATGCCATTTGGTTTACTCTGTGATTAATAATGATTTAAAAAAAAAAAAAAAAAAAGAATTCCCTTGCTTTACAGCAATCTGCCTATTGTGGTGAATTATTCTTTGTGGAAGACACTTCCTCAGCTATGTACTTTTCAGAGCATCCAGGAAGTCAGACGGAGCAGTGCACCGCGAAAGGGCACAAAGCAGCCAGGCTGTTACTGCTGACACCGCCTCACACAGAGATTTCTCGCGCCGCACAACAAAAGCCAGCTGGAGCCATTCAGCCGCTACAGGATAGTGTCATCATTTTTGTTCAGTCTTTAGGAAGTCATTCTTTGTGCTCCATCTCTGGCCTTCTCTACACCGCCAACTTGAATGAGTTTAACTAAAGGTGTGATGCTTAATAAGAAAAAGGAGTATACACCAGCTAAGCCTGAAGGCAGCATGTACACCGGGCTTTAATTTCTCCATTTGTAAAGCATGAAAAGTTGCATTTGCAGGACATCAGAGAGCTTTGCTGGGATGTTTTGTGCAAGATCTCGAATGGAAATCTCTCCACAAGCTTCTGTGTTGCATCATGATAGAAAAGCAAGAATCCAGACAAGGAGTGCCCATGGGAGAAGAGCAGTCAGGAAGGCTAAGGCATTGGTTTTCATTTAAACGTTCACTTTTGCGTTCTAGGTCATAACATGATTTGTGAAGTTGTGGGAGTCCTATTCTCACACAAATACAGTTTTTGGAAAATTCCACAAAGTAGAGAAGTTTCAGTGCTGTATCAGCATCCAAACCAGCAAGCAGGAAGATTTGGACTACACACCAGCTATACACACCTAAGTCCCAGACAATGCAGTAGAAAACTGATACAGTATTCCATTAGTAAAGAATGAAAGCATATTTTAATCACAGTGCTGCTAGGAGACATGAACCAGAGAGCAAAAATGTGGCTGGGACTGAAAGGCTTGCTAAGGGCTTTTACATCCCTCAGAGCTGCATGGAACAGCACCAAATGGGTTGGGTAAGGGACAAATGATACATGTGCCTAGCCGAAAGCTCAAGTCTTTAACTGAGGCTGGCCAGAAGGAAGAATAGCTGGAGAATTAGGTATTTTTAAACACTGTTAATTGGGCATAGGTCTCATTCGGAAAATGTTTTCCTTCTTTGGGGCAAGCACAAAGCAAGCAGTAAGGGAAATGATGCAGGTTTTCTGTTTGACACTTCATCATCATCAGGTAGTCTAAAGAAAAATCCCATGCTACAGGATGTCAGTAAATACTATGTCTACTGAAAGAGCATATACATTCAGCACATCATCTCTACACCATTATTTCTAAGAACAAAACTGTAACTGAGGTCTGCTCTAATCTATAGGAAGCATAACAGTGTCCTCTCACTGCAAACCACAGTGCAATAACCGTACGCAGCCACCCTTGGGTACACGAACTAACGGCTCCTGTGTCAAGACACAATCCTTATTTCTCTGTACTCCAAGTGTCTCTATGTGAAGTTTACATGCAGCATCGCTGAACTTTCAAAAAGCTATCAATACCATACTAGAGGAAAAGAACAACTTGGCTTCAGGGATGCAAGAAATAGTAGAATGTTGTTTTTGCAGGACCCTCCTTCCTGTCTCCTGATTTCCCTAACCTTCCCCAAAGACTCTAGAACATACCTGAAACCCCCCCAGATGTCTCCCACAGGACCCCAAAGTGCCCTTAGAGACACCCCCCTCCAAGCTAGAGAGTATAAGATAGGTTTTAACTTGTGTCGTCTTCTCTTCTGTACCTGTGTCCTTCGTTTGGATATGTGCTGTTCTGCTCTCTAAGATTGTAGGAGGATTCCTTGCTGCAGAATGTGCTGTACCTTATTTACGATACTGTGTGTGTCAGGATGGCGTAAACAGAACGCTGTGACCAAGAAGGCCAGTTTAAACACAGCATATCACATCAAAACAGGGTATTGTTTGGGCTAGTTCTTGGGAACAAGGCCGGAGAGCCCGTGCTTCTGAAGAGTACCAGGAGCAGCACCAGCTAACTGACTCTGAGGCCTGAATTTGTTCAAAGGTTGCTCAGAAAAAGGGACAATGCTTACACCAACCATGAAGCAAAGAGGGGAGGAGAACTGGAAAGAATCGTACCCAAGTCATAATCAGGTGCAGGACACTCGGCAGTATCAGATAGGTTGTAGACTGTAAGCCCTGAAGTACTCAACCAATGAGGAACTAGGGCAGGGGGAGAATAAAAGCTGCTGTACATTCCTGATCAGTGTGCCCACCTGCTAGGTCACCCACTTTGCAAAGTGTCAATAAAGGGCCATTCACCTCATACTCTGCCTGAGCCTAAGTCCTTGGCCATCGAGCGTTTCTCCCAGGGACACGAGATGGGACCTCAGGCACGTTAGTTCAAGCTGAAGGTTTCTTTCCCTCCTTGGGGGATTTCACACAGCAATTTGCACCCAAGTACTCAAAAGTGAGTTTGTCACCTGAATGCTTCTACAGAAACGAACATCAGTCTTGCAGTGACTTAGCAAGTCTGTGCATCTCAAAGCACTGCAGAGGGCTAACAATCTGGAGAGCTCACACGCCACAATTATGAAGAGCTGCAGATACCTGAGACAAAAGGGCCATCTTCTTTCTCTTATGCCAGTTTGCAAAGCCTCATTTTGCAGCATTTCTTAGTTATGCCTGCAAATATTTTATTACAATGTTCATCTTGGTCTTTAAATAAAAATTCCAGCACTTTCACTGCCCCATATTAACTGAGAAATATAAAATTTCAGTAAGGAAGGAGACTGTGGTTTCAAGGGTCCACTTAGTCTCTAATCAGAGCATAAAAAGAATGATTTAATATATATATATAAGATATGAAAAACACATTGACTTTTGTCTTTCTTTTTTTTTTAAACTTTCCTAACAAGGTCCTCCAAACAGCTTCATTTAAACTGGTCTTTCTATAGTGCCCAGTGTTTTCTTTGGCAAATTTGGAGAACTGGGCTTTGGGATAAAAGTATAGTGCACCAAAAGACCAAAACGGGATTAGGAGATCTGACAGGGCTTCATAAAAATCAGTTGGACACAAGCAAAGGGGGAACTTTTCAATAGGTCATTTTAAAAGAATAAAGCTCTGGAGGAAAGAGTTCTGCTTGGTGGCAAAACTCCTCTAACTCTTGCAAAGCCTACAGGAAAGTCTGTGAGGGAGGCAGAGATTGCAGAGCATGAGAACACACACAAACTCACAGCTTAAATGTATTTGACACATGATTAGGTGTCATTTTTCATATGATGCACATATGCACTTGAGCAATGGCACAGTCCTAGAAATGGACTTTTCTGACAATTTTTCTTGCAAGCAGTTTAGGGTTGGAAGAGGCAGAAAGGAAGAGATACCATCTTTAACCTCACAAGACTTTCTTTTTTCCCCCCTCTTCCTAGTTTGCTCCCTCACTTCCCCATATTGGTTATGGCATACAGGTGTGTAGAGAGCTTTGCAAGGGTGGGTGCAGAAGATTTCACCCCCACTGTAGGTGTAGGTCAAGCTGCAGAGCGCTTCTTTGCCAGCCCCACTTCTGTCACCGATTGCTCAGAGCGGATTTTGGAGCACAGTAAGAGGAGGCAGCACTCTCTTTCAACACAGTGAGTGTTTCTAGAGCATGATTTGAGGAGCAAGACATTCAGAAGCCCCTAGCATAATAGATAGCAACAGCTTGCTTTAAATATTTCCCTTACAGAGACATCAACAAAATCCTCCCAATGCAGACACTGAGCTTTTGAAAGTAATTACAAAATATCACAACATTGCTTAGGATAAGCTGCCTTTATACTACATTGCTGTCTCAGCACCATGTAATTTCTCCCCTTTCCAATTTCAGCCATGCCTATAATATTGGACATGCCTCAACTATTTTTTTTATTACTAAATTATCAGCAAACCTGGAACTTTCCACTAAGTTTAGGAAAACCATGCTAACGGTAACCACTTACATATGGTTGCTAATATGTTAACAGCAGCCATGCTGGAGGATTTCAAGTATGGCACAGGCAGGGCCAAAGGCTGCAGGCAGGTGCGGAGTCATTGAGCAATGGCCCAGGACAAAGCACAAGCATAGAACAAATAAGAAGATATGGATGTGAGTAACTGAAGTGAATCGATTTTCAGTTATATTATTTACTTGGATAGAAAAAGCACTCAACATCTGCCAGAGAAATCAGGGGCTCTTTGTCACTTGTTTTCCCTTAGCGTATTTCCATGTTTGCCAGCGCACCAACTCAATTCCTGCAGCACAGCACTTCTGGCAGCAGAGAGCCCCAGGGATGGGCCTCAGCACAGGAGCCCCTGGCAGCAACACTGCAGGCTTTTGGGAGACAAAACTCCACTTTTGAAATACTCAGACTGCCACAACATAATTGAGCTAAACTCTCCCCTTTAATGAGCAAAGCCCTAAAGATGTTTCCCTGCGTACAAAATAGGGCCACGGAGATACAAAGCAGTTAAGCGGCTTTCCTCAGAGTCACACCAAGAATTAAGTCTATTCCTAGGTGTAAGGTTTTTGATATGATTTGTTTCCACAGAGAATGATGCATGAAAAAAGTCTCAAAGTGAGTTTACATTACTAGTTCTGCACTGTATTACTCAAAAAGCAGAAAAATATTAAAAAGACATCGCTTTGCAATGAGCAGCTTCCCTGTCCAGCAAGAAATTTAATTGCTTCTTTATCGTACATGTCATGAGTAAAACACATCTTCAGCTTGGTTCCGTACACCTGCAGATGCTGGTTTCAGCAGCAGCCCCAGCAAAAGGCATGAGCTCTCAGTACAGCAAAGGAGATAAAGGCTAAGCAGAAGGAAAAGCGCCCCCCAGTAAGGTTCCAAAAACAGTAGAAGAGGTCATCTGTGGCAGCAAACAACATTGTTGGATTTTGCTTAAGAAAACTTTAAAGAATACTTTAACTACAAGAATAGTTTCAGGTTACTTGATCCTTTCTTAAGGTAGAGAGGAAGAGCACTGTGGTGTCTTAAAGTCCTTTCCAGCTCTGTTTTCCTGTCCAAAGTCTGCAAACAGAGGATATATTCAAATTTCGAGCTAGTGTGATAAAATGTTCCAGGCTGTGCGTTGTCAAATAATTGTGATTTCTCTGGAGGGTGTGGCAAATGCACTTCAATGTTTCTGTTGCTTCTGACTACTGTGAAATTATGTAGTCAATCTTCTCCAGGATGCTCAGAAGACTGCTACTTGTATTTTGAAGAGTGTGAGAGAATGGAAGCATATCATTGCCCGCCTTCAGGTATCGCTACTGTCTACCTAGAAGGTACAGGAGAAGCTCCATTGCACATCTTCCTGACTGCTCCAACTTGCCTCTCATCTGCAGGCAAGAGGAAGTTTGAGGACTAAAAGACGACTTCTTTCTGTTTAAAGGATGAAGAGTAGCAAGCAGCATATTTGTATGGCTAAACTTGCCCTCCGGCTCAGTCTATAGAAACTTGTTAGCTTTCTCACCACATTTCACCACATACTCGTTCACACCTAGAAACAGAGCAATACATTGCAACAACAGCACTACTGCAGCCTTTCCACAGACCTGAAAAAAGACCTCCGTGCTTGAACGCTTGCTTCTTCCAACTTGATCTGCTAATTTTATGTCTTCTCTCCTCCAAGCTTTGTCTCAAACACTAAGTTACAGAAAAGACTGTATGAGTAATGCCTGCAGAGTCTTGAAAGCCAATAACTCTAGTTCAAACATTATTGCCAAAGCTTGAATGCTGTTAGTGTTCCAACAGATTATCATGGAAACCATTTGAAATACTGTCATTAACACTTGCCTTAAGCACAGAAGGTCCTGTGCTGAGTGCGTCTAGCTCTGCAACTTTTTTCAACTCCTCCCTACATCCTCTGGGATGGTAGAGTCAACATTTTAGCTCCCAGGTCCATGGGACTCAGCTGCCCTCCAATTCCAGCTCAGGATGAAAATTGAACGTGCAGCCTTGCCTCACGCCATTTCTTTTACCTAGCATTTCCTAACCCTCCAAAAGCAAATTATTCATATTCATTCTAAAATAGATACCCACATCTTCCTATTTCACCAACAATGTTGTCAGCAGCGTAATCTTGCAGAGATTAAGCTTCCTAAACTTCTAAATGCAATTCTACTATTCTCAAGCCAAAATTTTCTTTACTAAATGAACAACAAAAACAGGCTAAGATATGTAAGTTGCTCTGAAAGTAACGTCTCCTACTTATTTCCACTGAAAACTATAAAGAGCAGAATAACGTTATTTGATAAAACAAATTCTCAGCTACAAAACACTAGTTTTCAATTAGTCACCTCCATTAGCTACGCTTTTTCACCAGTGATGAATGAGAGCCTGCATGCCGTGCTCATAAAAGCCTGGACCAGCAGAGGCAATCTACTGTTTCACAGCTGCTATGATGGCATTGTCACTAGGAAAATGTTGCCTGTGCATCCCATCTTTCATCAGCCCAAACAGATGGAAGTCAGAAGGCACCGAATTTGGGCTATGTGGTGGGCATGGAAGGACAGTCCAGCCAAGATTAGCAATGTGCTCCACGGTCTTCAAACTGGTACAGAGCCTTTCATGTTGCAAAAGAAAGGTTGTCTTCTTCTCTAGCCTGATCCTAGAAGTTCAAACCTTCCGCTTAGTGTTGTGATGTAGCAGTCAGAGTTGCTGGTTTGTCCAGATTCCAGGAAACCCAGAAGGATCATCCCAAAAGACAGTGCACATCACTTTACCTGCTGAGTGAAACATCTTGAACTTTTTCTTCAACGAGGAATTTGCATGTCACCACTCCAAGGACTGCTGTTTTGACTCTGGCTCATAGCAGTGACACCACATCTCATCAACGTGAACGATGTGATAAAGGAAACCGTCACCTTCAGTCTTGTATTGGTTCCATAGGTTCTGACAAACTTGCAGACAGCATTTTTTGTTCCTGTGTGAGCATCTGTGGGACTCACCTGGTGTAAACTTTGTGATATTCCAACATTGCCACAATTGTTTCCAATGCATTCAAGCCAATATTCAGTTCAGCACACAGTTCCCTGGCAGTAATCTGCCCATTCACACACATAAACTGACTGAGACTTTCTTCATTTCATAGAGTGACAGCTCTGCATGGCCATCCGGAACATGGCTTGTCTTACACGTCACCGTCACTACTGCTGAAACAGACCAGCCGCTGCCTCACTAGCCATGTTAACACCCACTGTTTGGTCTCCAAACAATCAGCAAGTGTCAATGAATGTCAACAGGTGCCATTTTTTCCACACGGAGGAAACAAATTCCACAGCTTTGCTTCATAAATGCTTCCACGTCAGGCAACATTTTGTCAGACTGCCCCTCTGCTGCCATCTGTCACACAGCAACAAAATGGAATGGAATATTGGTGGGAAGGTTCAGCCTCCACTGCCATACCACCAACATCCGCCTCTGACATCATAGGTCAATATAACAAAGAAGGAGGCAATACTTTTGGAGCAG